>WEKY01039596.1:232126-255228 GCA_013390045.1 Picathartes gymnocephalus
GCCGGGCGGTCACTCACCGTGTTCTCCTTGGCGCTCAGCGCCAGGCCCTTCATGGGCGACAGAGTCTTCACAGGAGACTGGCTCTTCTTGGGCGACACCCGGGGCTGATCGTAGCGGGCGGCGAGCGGGGCGCGGGCAGACAGCATGGCTGAAACGGCAGTGGCGGCAGCGGCGGCAGCAACAGCTGTGGCGGGAGAAGCGGCAGGAAATGAGCTATCCCGCGCCGGCCCTTTATATACACTTCGAAGTTGGCGCCAGAACGGCCGGCTGGCCACTCACAGCCCTCGCCCCGCCCACCGCCCCCGCGCTCCCATTGGCCGGCGCCGCGCGCGAGGCCCCGCCTGCCATTGTGGTGGCGGCGGCGGGAGGATGAGACCCGGCCTTCGGTTTGGCGCCAGCGGCGCGCGGACAGGGCGGGAGAGCGCGGCGAGTCCCGCTCCGCTCCTGCACGGAGAGGTCCGAGTGCGGGACCTGCGCATTAACTCGGTTTGAGAAAGAGTCGGCTGCCACGGAAAAGTCCAAAACTCGTTTCTGGATACGAGGACGTAACCTGGGTTCGGGGTACAGATCTGGAAATGCCACTTTGCTTTGCTTTCCCCTTTTCTGGTCCCTCCTATCTACCCATTCATTTTCACTTTCAACTCTGATCCCTGAGTTTGGATAGAGGTTCCACAATCCTGCATTTGAAGGTAGAAATTGGCTTCCTGGAGAAACTGACTCCGTGTGCCACCCGGTTGTTTTAAATAAATAGCAAAAGAAAAGGAGAACACAGGTATGAAGAAGAGGTGAATACTCATAATTTTTAAAAGTCAGCATTTGTTTTTTTAATAATTAAATTGCAAGATCGTTTTCCTCATCCAATTCCACAAGGGATCTGCTTCTGTCAGCTAAAATTTCCCTGAAGCAGTTCTAATGAATCAGGAGCTCCATGAGACTTGGAGGCTCTTCAGTCTTATGGGAATGGCCTTGGTCCCTGTCACCTGAGCATGTTCTCAGGGACAATGAGTTACCTGGCCCAGCACTGCGCTGTGCTTGGCTGGAGAAGATGCAGGTAGAGCAGGAGCATAGCAGAGCTATATAATGGTACTCTGTTAAATTTACTGCTGTGGATTTGGAAGAAAAACAAAAGTACTCCCCTCCAGCACCACCTCTGACACTGTAAATTGAATTCGATTATTCATTTTAGGAGGTCAGTGTCAAAGTCACAAATTTGGCTCTGAGCTCTTCTCAGCTGGGATGTTGTCAGAAATGGCCAGCAGAGACATTGGGCTTGTGGTTTTTCTTGGTCCTGTTTAGGACATCGGACTGGTGCAGAGACCCACCCACATGTTCTGTGTGACTTTCTGAGCTAAATATGCATCCCAATATACAAACCTAAATATACATCTCCATCCCAAGAAAGTGAGCACCACAAAACCCCATCCTAGTAGGCAGCCTGGACAAGCACAAACACACTCCTGTACCTTCCCAGGAAGCTGGTCCTAGAGGCAGGAGTACCAGGCATCTCTCAAAAGGCTTACACATGTCCATGTAACATCCTATTATCTCCTGCCACCTCTACAGCTGCTGGGAGAGTTGGCAGAGAGCTAAAGCAGCACCCTCCCCATCCCACCCAAACTCATTTACCCTCCCACTCCAATAAAGACCCCCAAAGCCACCACAAGCCCTGGGCCAAGGGCTGCCACAATGCAACATCTGTGCTATCTCTGCAGTCCAGCTCCTGTTCTCAGAAGCCCATGGCAGGGCATCAAAGCCTTGTTCTGAGGAGGATGGCTCTGCAAGGAGAAAAAAGAGCCAAGGGGAGCACAGAGAGGATCTGTGAGGAAGTGTGTTGCAACTCTGTGCTGCTGGAGTTGCCATGAAGTGCTATTTAGAAATGAGTGTCCATGCTGAATTTTCCTATTACAGCAGTTTAACCCAACTTCATTTGTTCCTCCTTTCATGTACATCCTTCCCATTGATGCAATTGCATTTTGTGGCAGGCATTTTCATGACAGCTTCTCTGGCAGAGCCGGGCTGAAGGCAGTCCACTGCTGGCCTGCTCTGAAGTGCTCAACATCACACCAGGGATATCAGCTAGCTCCTGCCCTCTCTTTGGATGTGTGAAAGAATGCTCTGCCCTTATGGCTTCTGGCCAGTAGTTCTGAGTACTCTGTGTTTAAAAAAAAACAGCTGCAGACTTGTATTCATTTCTCGCCTTCTTTGTTTGCAGGATTTCAGACACTCAGAAAGGTGGAAGTAAGAGCAGCCTGGGGCATCTGCACAAGGGGTGTGTGAGGTGTTGTGTAACCACCCTGTTTGCATAGGTGCCCCCCAGGCCCCCACGCTGGGCTCCCTGCACCCAGCTCCACCCAGGCCCTGACATTCTCATCAGCTGCAGGGGCAGCTCAGCAACAGCCTCTGTCCCAGCCACTGCTGATGTGGTGCCCTCAGTGCCACAGCCTCTGTCCCAGCCAGTGCTGATGTGGTGCCCTCGGTGCCACAGCCTCTGTCCCAGCCACTGCTGATATGGTGCCCTCAGTGCCAGCATGGCAAAGCCCCGTCCCACCAGGCACAGCCTACAGCCTCCAGGGCTCATGTCCCCATCAAGCATCGGCTTCCTCAGGATGGCTGTTGCCATGGCTCTTAGCTCACTAACCTGCTGCTAACGCTCAGGTCAGGGTTCTTCTTTCTCACAGGATTGGTTTTCTTCCATTTTCTTCCATTTTAATGCAGATTGCCTACAGAACAGATAGATGGTGACTCCAGGTTGCTGACTGCCTCCCACTGCTTCAGCAACTGGTCTGATGAAAGTCAGTGAGAAGAACTGAGTCATCACTAGCTGAGGACTCAGTGTTTGCTGATGGTTTTCTCCTGATTTGTTTGTGTGGTCTCATCCAGCCATATTCATCCATGCCAAATCCTGAAATCCTCACCCACTACTCACTCTGGTAGGGTTGATATTTTTATAGAGCATCATGCTTGAGGGCCCCTGCTTCTGTGTGAGTTCCATATGCAGCACAAAGAAATCTAAGTACTCTAAATATAAGCTGGGACAGGGTAGGTGAGCAGGAGAGGCCATCAGCCAACACCTGCAAGATGGTAAGTGGTGGTCTCAATGGCCTCCACTTTCTCCAGCAGGTTTGGAGGTAGGCCTCAGCATTTCCTCACCCAGCTGTGCTGAGGAGAAGAATGCTCTACATCCCTCCAGAACCAATCTGACCAGACTCAGACCAAAACTTCAAAAATTTGAATGAAAAATTTCCCCCAATAGCTATCTATGCGTTTAGAGTTGGTCGCCCTCCATTTACTCCAGGATCTATAACTGCAAAAACTGAACTGCAGGGCCAAGGCACTTCAGCAGGCTGTTTCACTGAAAAATCTAGAGTAGAACAAAACAAGTTTTCATTAGCATGATTCTGGCTGGATATCACATTTGCCAATGCAGCCCATGCATTTTCAGCACCATCATTAGCCACCTGCTTACCTGACAGTCAGCCTCTTTGGAGATAATGAGCTGTTGGAAAGCAAAGCTCTCACAGGGTTAACATCCCCAGTGCCTTGAATTTTTTTAAAACTCTAGTTCTTGCCTATTCAAGGTCCTTACTCAACATTTACAACTCTCAGGACAAAGTCTGCAGGTAATATATGACCACATATGGCATTTTAATGGTGTAATTGGACATGAAACTCAGCACAGTGCTGCAGATACAGTCCCACAAGTGCCAGGTAGATGATGCAGCACTGAAAGACTTTCAAGAACTGGAAAAATGAAGCTTTCCAAGCAGCTGCACTTGCTAGCCATCAGCAGTCAGTAATATGCAAGAGCAGCACTGATTCTGGTGCCTTCCTCAGGATCGCTGTGTACCTGGAGTAGCAAGGCCCAACATTGCATTGATACCTGTGCTCAAGAAGGTTGTAAATTTTCCTGGCCAGTAGCACCACTTCCTTGTTTCCTGCAGCAGCAGAAGGCAATGGCTCCAGCCTTTTGGCCCACCATTGACGTGCCTCACACAGTCAAGACTTTGGTCTTGCTTTTGGTCTCAGCTCCTGCTCTCTGGTCACGGAGACTGTGGCTGGTCTCTTGCCACACATGGACAGCTACAAGTCCCGCTCTAGCAGCCTGTCAGTTACCACAGAGCAGGGAACTTTCCTGAGGGTTACATTCCTCAGCACTTACTCATCCAAAACTGCCTGTTGGATGATGCAGCCCCAGGTCCTTCATTTCTGGGCAGGCCCGTGTTTATGTTCAGCAGGGCTGTTGCACAACAGCATTTCTGGGACATCTCCTCATTGCTACCATACACACACAGTGGTCTGAGACACCCTTTCCCTCCTGGTCCAGAAGACAACCTTGGCATCTTAGCAAGGCAGACAGGAGCCCTGCTGTACTTGCAAATGGTTCCAAAGAAAACCAGCCTCAAACCATGAAAGTCAATTAACTGAGGAGACAAAGGCAGGACTTCAAATCATTTTTCTTAACGGGGTCAGCAGTGGGCAGTTTGGTTATCACCCAAACCTTACTCGGCTGCAGGGAATTCATATATATTCCACATCCCTGCTCTATCTTCTTCCAATGACATTTTTTTCTCCAGCAGAGACTTTTTTTTCCCCTGGAAACTGCAGATTATCTTCAACTAAGTGGATACCTCCTACTACCAGACTTCCTGGTGTACATTAGCATTCCTATCCTAAGAAACCACCTAGTCAAGATTGTCATGAAAAGACTGAGAAAGGATGCTGCCTCCTACCTTTGGGACAGTACAACATTTTAGCCCTTTCCTCCTCCAGATGGCCATGACATTTGCATTCATCCAGCAGTGCAGAGAAAACAGGGATACTTATCATTGAACATTTTTCTGGTGACATCTGCCAGACACTTCCCTGCAGAGCATGAAAAGGTTCAGTTTTTGTCAGGATTCAATTACAATTTTGCCAAAGAAGGGACTTGGAAAAGCCAGCTCCTTCCATGCCCTGCCTTGGCAATTTCATTGTGGGGTCTAACAGTGATCCCATGGTGATAGGAGAAGGTGCAAGGAACTATTTACCTGGTCAGTCCCTGTGCACAAACAAGCAGCAGTAGAAAAGATCCCAAATACATCCAAGTAAGTGAAAGATGAGCTAGGAATACACCTATATATGAAGGCAGTAATTTATCCTGGGAATTGTAAACAGGGGGGAAAAGAGAAAATGGAAATTAGAAAACTAGAGAGAGGCAGGTGCCCACAGCACTCGGGGGACCATGAAAACACAGAAAAGTGGGTTTTTGTTGCACTTGCATTCAAAGGGATAAGCAGAGGTAGATAAATTCATGCAGGTCTGATATTAAATGAGAAAGAGGCCTGTATGGAATGTAATGGCGTGTAAGAGGTGACAAAAAAAAGACAGTTATCCATTATCCTTTTGACAGTACAGTCAGGCTGATAAAAAAAAAATCCCTTGCTTTATAAGGGCGCATTTGATTCACGGCTTTGTGACACTGAGAGGATTAAAACTGGCTCACTGATAGATTTTAGAAAGTCACTATAGGGGCATGTCATTACCAGCCCAATGTCCTGAGGTGCCTGCAAAGTTTTATGTGGTAGGTTTGGTGGGTAGTGAATGTGTGTAAAAGTAACCTGTCCTTGGTATTAATGAACCTAAATGCAGGTTCATGCACTAGGGAAGAAAACTGAAGGTCACATTTATGAAGTTCTGGACTGGCCCTGCAGAGAGGGGCTCCTGGGTGATGATTCATAGCAGCTCCATCATCAGCTTCCCAGGCAATCCATGGTCAAGGGAACAAACCAGATCCTCTGCTACATCAGCAGAGGGATTGCAGCTGGAGGCATGACTGCTTCCTTCCCTCCTGCATTGTGTGGGACAGGATCCATGGGGCAGTGCCAGTGGGGTTCAGCTGGAGATTCAGCCACCCAAAGGTAGGTGTCTACTCCTGGGTGGGGTGTGCAGGCACTGAGGGTACCTGAGCCATTCTAAAGCATCCTGCCTATCCTCACTGAGCCCTTGGGGCCTTTCAGATCTCCTGTGCCACTCCTGCCAGCCAATCTAGGCCCCCTACAGCCTCTCAAATGGCATAAATATCCATATTTAGGCAACTAAGTCAAGCCATCCAATATGAGTTGTCTGGATGTCTAAATGTATTGTCATTATCTCAAACCAAACCCACTCCCTGTGCCCAGTCCCATCAGCAAAGGGTGGAAAGGGTGTTGACAATGTGGGAGGCATTCAGAAGACAGCTCCAGGGCACACCAGAGGCTTACAAACCTGCCCTGGAGCAAGATGCTGGAGCAAGCTGTCCTGTGAGAGCTGGGGAGCAGCCAGGTAACCACCCCAACCAAGCATGGCTGTAATCAGCCAGTGAGGAAAAAAGGCATAAGATCTTACAGCTTGGAACAGTCACAGAACATGGGGCTCGGATAGAAGGTATTTCCCACCAAGGGTAGTTATGCATTGAAAAACTTTCCTGGGCACATGGCAGATTCCTCAATTCCCAGTCATGATTTCAAGATTTCACATGACAATTTTATTCAGGCACATTATGTTTTGCTCAGCAGTTACTGTCAAGTTTTGCTAAGCATAAAAGGATTAGGATAGATTATTTTATTAGTCCTTTTGTCTGGCATCCATCAAGATGCTCTTTCATTGCACAGCAAGCTCAAGGGCACACCAGGAGCTTCTCCCCAGCTACGCCTGTTGGCTCACACAGCTGAAGAAAGGGGGGAAAAAGAATCTTCAAGATAAGGTTTTAACACTAAATACATCAATAAATAAATCAATCACTGATATTTTGTTGCAGCAAAACACTCTGGTCTCATGTAACTCCAGCAGAAAAAAAAATAAATAAATAAACACTGTCAAACAGGAGACAACAGATCTCTTATCAACAGAGCCCCACTGTACCTGCTCCACCACATATTGCCACATCTCTCTCGGGACCTCAGTGACCTCTAACATTTTCAGTGAAGCTGAGACACAAATAATTCCTTTGAAGGATACAGCATTTTCCATATCCCTTCCTTTCAAAACCCTTAAACAGATACACTCCCTCCTCCTTTCCCACACCAGCCCTTGGGGGAAAAGAGGGATTATTTTATTTTTTTAACAGATACATTTCTGCAGCTGAAGTACTACTGGTGTTTCGTTCCTAGAGGGAATTGGGAAAGCTTCCACTTTGTAACCATCCTAGATCAATCACAGATGGAGCAACCATTATATGACCATTCTTTGCTTACACTGCATTGCAGAACTGCATATCCATATACAATTTTCTACAATAGTTGCCTTCTTTATGACTGTCGCCATCTCTTCTTTATTCTTTCGTGTTAGCTTTAAGTTCCCATCTATCCCCTTTTCTCCAGTGCTGCCACATGGATTGCTCAGGACAAGGAAATTTGCACCCTCTTTCCACTGTAATCCTGCTCCCTCCCCACCTTGGCCCTGAAGCTCATGTCTGAGCTTTCCGTACCAGCTTTCCTCAGCCATTCTCATTTTCCACAACTGCCTCAGATCCAGAGCCCAGCTGTCCCAGCTCAGCACAGATCCCAGCTCAAAAGCAGCTTTGGAAAGCAATGTGTACCCCATGCACGACCCATCCCTTCCCTGGCCACAGTCCTGACACCCCAGCTCCACATCCCTTATGATGGGACCTGATGTCTCCAGCTCCACGCAGGGAGAAGACAGGCTATGATAACCTGGGCATGAAGGGTTTCCTACAGTCCCTGTGCAGGAAAGGGACGACACTGCTACACAGCTGCTGTCCTATCATCTCCTCTCTGCAGAGCTCATGGATGCTCAGCTGCAAAGTTAAAGAGCACAGGCACAGAGCTCAGAACAGCCAGGCTGCACAGAGGACAGGAGGGAGGGTGCAGAGGATCTGCAGTTTTTGGACTTTGCAAGCCAGTCCAACAAAGCCATAATCCTTTTTGGCATTCTCTGGGCACTGCCTAAAGGGGAACAAGACTTCACACAGATTAGCAGACCAGACACATGCAAGGTGGGAAGCAGGAGTAGAAGAGACCCGAGCTCCTTTCCTTCTTCCTTCCAGTCTTCCTGAAATTCATGCACTCTGGTGCCTTTTTTTTTTTTTTTAGAAATAACATTAAACTGGCCGAAGCTCCTGCCAGCAGCTGCCCTGCCCTGAGCAGAACACACTCTCCCTATCTTGTGCTGGCAGCTATCAAAACACTTTGCAAAGGAAATATCAGAGATGGAGATAAGCACTGGGTTAAATTCACCCCCCAGTACATGCAGGTTTCCATTCTCACCTCCTCCTCCTTCCCCAGCTGATGGACCATTAATCTTAAAACCCAGAGAAAGTTGTGTCACTGAAAGAAAGCAGCTTGCTAGCCAAGCTGAGCAGACTTCAGCCACACCACCTGGAAACAGGCACTACATGGCTGCTTCCATCACACTGCTTCTACAAAACACCTCTCCTGTACAATACTCTGTAAACAATCTCCTACAACAATACCCTGTAAATAATCTATAGCAATAACCTTAAAACTCAGAGAAAGTTGTGCCATGAGAAGAAAGCAGAAGGAATTAAGGTCATCACTGTTTTCCAAGGTGCCTGTCATCACCAGGAATTAGTTAACCACCAAAAAAATATTATTCACACGGACATTTAAATGCTGAGAGGAATGATCATCAGATGAGAGCCAAGAGCAGGCCCTTGTTGTCTCCTACAGTAGTGCTAGTGGTTAGGGAAAATACACTTAACTTCTAGACAAGTATTTCCTCCTCCCACCGTTGCCAGGAGGAAAACATGCCTTTTCCCAATGCCTTTTCCTAATGTGCTCACACTGGTTTCATATGGAAGCACTAATCAAAGGGGAAGATGTCAGGGATTGTAAGGAACATAGACCCAAAACAGCTTCATTTTTCAAATCAGTCCGAGTTCAGCCACAAATCATGCACAGTTTTGTTAAATAGAGAAGAAATCTGTATTGAGCTTGCCTGGCAAGCACAGGAGGAGCACCCACGGCTCAGAAGTTTTATTACCTCTCAGTGGGGCTAAGCTGGCTCTGCTCCCATTGATTGTGGAGAGAGGTGAGCAGCTGCCATCTGCTCTGATGAGGCTGAACAGAAATAGAGCAAAACCAAACATATTTAGCAACAGGGCATTTATACAAGTACCTGATGATGTAAAGAGTAACCACCACCCCACTGTCAAACCAAAAAAAGCATTTGGCTGCCTGCCTTGAGCATGGTCCAGGCCTCAAGGGGCGCAGGGCAGACATCACCACCTCCCTTCACAACTCTTACTCAGCCTCCAGAGTCAGCTGAGGGTTTTGATTCTAATTTCATGGTGTGAGCCTAGACTTTAGTGGGTGATGTGCAGTCCCCCTGCAATCTACAGCTTAGCAAGTGGAGGTGAGAGCTAGGAACAAAGCATTGCTAACTTCCAGAGGTGGTGAGGTGAGATGTGTGAGAAAATGCTACAAAGCACCAGCCCTCTGGCTATTAACTACTCTGAGCCAGCCAAATTCAGGGCAGGGGCTGAAAGGAGCCCTGCCTGTTGCTGCTGGGGCAGGAGGAGGAGCATCCCCGCTGCACCAGGCACACAGGGATGCTCTGCTTGCACACAGTCGGTGCGTGCAACTCAACACCACCCATGCTGGGAGCAGCAGGCAGGCTGCAAACCTCTGAGCTCCTCCTGAAGTGCCAGGCACTGGCATGTCCCGTGGGCTGGGAATTCTGTACCCAGCACAGAAGCAGCAGCCGGCCCCTCAGGGGCTCTAGCACAGCTCTCCAGCTGGCAAGGCTGAGGAGTGACCTTGCAAACTGAGTCTCATCCTCGATCTCCTGCCACTCCCCAGGCTGCAACCACAGCATCACCAGGGATTACAAGCAGCACAGAGGGGAACAGCCTTCAAAACTCGGTGGGCACAGCCAAATCACCAAACAAAAGCAGTCAGCAGTGGAGTTAACTCCCAGGGGACCTGGACCTGGCAGGGAGGAGAGAGTCATGCAAAAGAAAATGCTGCTGAACTGGTCAGCTTTCTCCATCCCTTCCTTTGAGCTCCAGGCTCTGTGTCAGGGACAGTGCTGGGCAAGAGACTTCCTGGGTACCATCAGTGACATGTCCTGGTGGTAAACAGTGGGTTTCCCAGACTTGCAGCACTGTCACTGTCAGGTTTTCATCCTCCCTCTGTGCCTGATACTGACTGAAGCAGTAGCACATTTCCACATATATCTGTGTTTTGAACTGTGTAGTGTCAGAGTTGAAAGCAGTGCTGGCTGCACCTCTGGGGTCTACTCATAACTCCAAAAGGTGACACATTAGATGCTCAGGTTTGAGAGGTGCTCATAAAAATCACCATCTACTGAGGTAACAGAAAACAGTGACTTCTGTCACCAAATTGCACAAACATTTCCCTGCTCTGTGTTATCTCCTTTTCACAGGCTCCCTTCAGTGCCATTTGATGAGCATATTTTCAGACAGCTTCTCAGTGTTAGCTCGAGCCAGTTCAATTTCTTATAACATTGTACAACCCGTTAGGGTTGTTATACATTTAGCATTGTAAGACAAAAAAAGACTCCTGACAGTTTGGGTTTAGCAAAAGAGAAAACATGGTGAAGTTGGGGGTTTTGTTGGGTTTCCTGGATCTAAAGCAACATTAGCCCTAGGCAGTGAACTAGAAAAAAAATTCCCCATGTTTCTAATCCAGAAAAGCTCCCTGGTCTCTATTAAGCATTAAATGCCTGATTTATTCACCAGGAGGATGATGGGGGGTTTTTCACTCACAATCCTTTCAAGATGATTATTATTCTACTTAAAATGCTTTCCAATGTCTGCTTTTGAGTCTAAGCCATGTTAAACAAGAGCTGAGAGAAAGCTTTCTCTGGTGAGCTAACAGAAGCTTCATTTCAAACTCAAATAACCTCTTTATGGGAAGCTCTTCTGGAAACAGCATAAAACAAACATTGGTGGGGAAAAAAGGAAAGAGAAGAAGAAATAATATCTTCCTTCTTCTCAAATCAGACCTCTGCTACTACAGTTACCCTCTGTGTTGTGAAGAGTCCTTCTTTGTGATCCCCTTTAGCTCAGACCATGAGCAAATCCCAATTTTACATGCATTTCTTAGCAGACTCAGATATTTAAGGATTAAAAGGCTCACTTATGATAAGATGAAAATTAAGTACATTGGGATTGCATAAGAGCAACAGCTTGCTTAGAAATGCCTGTATTTAGTAGTCAAAACTAACAGGAATAAGCCATCATACAACTATTTTAAAAGACCAGGCTTTTCCTTTTCCCCATTTTTAAAATGAAACTAGATGAAAAGCAATCAAAATATTCAGTAAAATCCCTGTCAATGCCAGCTTGTGCTTGTAATATAATGTAGATTCCTAAGATGTTGGTTCAGTGTGATTAATTGTATTTAAAATAAAGTCTATGAAATAGCCACATCCAAAATTCATAGAGAAAACTGAAGCTTAAGAAAGTTAAATAAAAAATCAAAGGACTGAGAATTTCTCATGTCTCATCAGGTGATATAAATTTAGTTCTCATTTATAAAAAGTTACTGAATCCAACTTTAAAAAGGTCTTTGTTTCTCTTATGTCTTAAATGACAATTTAAGGATGCATCTGTAAAAGCAGCACACTCTAAAAGTCATTGCATGACTCTTCTAGCTAATAAAACCAAGGTAACCTTGGTGCAACATTAAAGCAGTCAGCGTTAATGGATTACAGGGTTTTAGGCAATCCTGATGCAGAGGCATCCAAAGCACTGCAGGAATGTGGTGGTGTTCCCCTGCGCCGACCTGCAGGTTTCCGTCCAGGACTTCTCCATCTCAGAAGGTGGCAGATCATTCAGATTATGGCCTGTTTGCATTGCTCTTGCCATGGAGAGCTAGAAACACTGCAAGAAGCAGGCAGACACAGAGACTGAGGCTGTTTCTCTTAGCCCCAGTGTCCAGCTGCCATGCTGGGAGAGGGCACTGCGTGCCAGTCACATCACAGTGACCCAGGGATGAGAAAGTTCCTCTTAGATGGGAGCAGGAGGCATCATCACTCGGTAACAGAGGGACACACACAAGTGCATAGGAGGGCCTGGTGCTTGGCATGTTTCGCCTGGACTTTGTGAGCGTGGTCTAGCATGTGGGTGCATTGCCCAGACACCAGTGTTGGGGCCACTGAGTGACCAGGAGTTGCACAACTTAAACAACCCTGTCTTCAGTGGGCACAGCAGGGCCACCTGAAAAAAGAAAGATAAATTCAGTCACAGAGTCAGTTAACAGCAGAATGAAGAATAAAATCTGTTCTTCTCACTCCAAGGCAGAGACCTATTGCCAATGGTTCCCGTTGTATGTTTTCCACAGACCCCAAGAGCCTTCATACTATTTCAGTAGATCTTCAAAAATCAACTAAACGTATTGTCACAGTAGGCTGAGGCTCACACCTCTAAGATAAGCATCCTTTGGTGACCCCTCACTTCAAAAGGGAACATGAAGATCTGCTGCATTCGACCCCACAGCTTCTGAATCACTGCCAACTCTTGAGCCAAGGCTCTTTATGATGCTGTGGACTCAGCTAAAGGCAGCATGGCATTACACTGCCTTGTGGGAAATGAGCCACTGTCAGCAGAAAGGGAATCCAGCACAAGGTTTTACAGCACACAATTTATTATTTCCATCCTTATTACACCAAGGTGTCAAACAAGATCCTGAAGATGCAATGGCAGCAGTTAGCATGCTAATGGCTACACTCATTTTCAGCATCCTACAAACCACTCAGACAGAGAAAAAAATTGCAGCCTGCCTTGGCATTAGCACTTTGCAATTAAATCCTCACCTTGCCATCTCTTGCTTTGAGCACTGTCTTGCTATTAATAGTGCAGCCATGCCTGGCTTCCTACTTTTCTCACACCTTAATTATTCCAGCAGGCTGGGGCCACTTGGCTTGTGAGGGCCAGCAATTCAGAAGCCCTTGCCTTGCTCTGTGGAAAGGCATTTCATGAAAGCACAAAACCCACACTGACACTGCTCTGTCATACACAGGGTTTGGAAGCTTTTCAGTGAAATCCATTAACCACGTGCATTTAGAGAAGACACAATTACTGTGCCTGTAACTGCACCTCGGTGAGTGATCCTGCAGCAACACCATGGACATCCACTAACAATCACCACTCTGGGCTTCCATAAGGCACAATGTGATGTCTCTTCAGTCAGTTGTGCATTGCCACAAAGGAAGGTGAAGGCAGCCTCTTCCACACCCTTTGTAACTGCAGTTGTAAAAGAAAAAAAACCAAACCCACACAAAACTTTTAATTAAACAGGCTACTTCAAAACCAATACCTACCCACATTAGCAGGAGATTTAGCATTAAGTTCTCCTGGGGATGAGGGAAGGGTTTATACCAGCCAACAAAGCATCTCTGCACTCTCTGCTTTGCCCTTACAGAGAGGCGATAACCACAACCACCCCAACAGGGGCCGGAAAATTTCATTAACTGATGGTTACACAACACTTTCACAGGGAAGCCATGTGTTTACAGTTTCATTTTGTCATAATTAGGGTCACACACTAAAGCAGTGTCTCCAGGACTTTAATACCCAATTTGTGTAAGGGGCATTTCACAAAACTCAGCAAAAAAAATCCTTGCTATTAAGCAACCTATTATTTCCACGTAAGTACACTCATGTCTTACAGATGCCCTGACACGTTTCAGAAGAAGCAGGCAGTAGGCAAAAGTTTTACTTGCTCATGACTCAATGACATTAAACCAATTTGCTTTAACTAACTGTCTGATGCAGGGAGCACTATTTACCCCACTGCTAAAAAAAAAAAAAATTAAAAAAAAATGTTTTGCCTTCATTGAAAACAAGCCTGGTTCAGGTGGCTGAACACAAGAATGGAGGAAAGGCAGATGGATTGGTGTCCTCTAGGCTAAACCAAATATAAATTTCAGGACTGGTCAACAGAGATGCTGAAGGTGTGCTGTTCACTGTGAGACCTGAGCTGTGACTTCCCTGCAAGATGTCACTGACCCCAGGGCGAGGCACTGGTCTCTCTTGGGTCCAAGGCACCTGGGCAGATGTGACCATGAGCTTCCATATGGTCTGTTAATGAAGGTCACTAAAGGCCCTCAGCAGATACATCTTTTGATATCTCTTGGACAAAACCATGTTTCCATTTGATCACTGTCAGATGGTACTTGAGTGCTAATACCTAGAAATACCTGAGGCACTTGACCTCCTTCTGGGAATTTCACCCTGTGTTTTGAAAACACAGACTTGATTGCATGCCCTGCTGAAGTGCTGCTGACATTTCATGACATCCTGGAGCTGTCTAAACAGGCATAAGAGCCCTAGAGGAAGAAAAGGAAAGATTTTTGCAGAGATGATATCCTGGTGGTATTGTACACAGATATTTAAAATCAAGGGCATAAAGGGTTATTTAAGGTCATGGCTGAGGTCATGGTAATAAACAGTTCAGGCCTACAGAAAATCAGACTAATGGCCGAAGAAACTCACATGTGAGATTAAAGGTAGTGAGTACATCATGTGATAGATTCCATCATTTTGTTTGAAATCATTTTTCTATGCAGAGCATGTCTGCTCCCTGGGGTCTGCCCCCATAAAATACCACCATCTCCCTCATTCTGCTTGGGTTTTCAATCTTCAGCCACACATAGGTGACAAATCCACTAAGTCTGTAATTTATGCACAAGTATATCTACCTCCAACTTTCCATCAGCTCCAGAGAAGATTCAGAGGGTCTACCTGTGCATGTAAACAAGGCTGGGCAGGGCTTGTCTACAACCAGGGGCCACCTGACACAGCCTGGCCACCTCTCTACAGCTCCATTCTCTTCACACCAGTCTCCAGTCTGAGAGCTAAGGGTGTAAAGCTGACCTCCCCAGCACCTGTGGAGGCCAAGGAAAGGATGGACATTTTGAGAGTGATAACTGATGAATCTGGTCACACAAAAGAGTATTGGGAGTAATCCTGAGCAAAGAACCTGAGCAATTCAGTGGCCTCCATGGGAAAGGTGAAAAAGGCAGCACCACTATTGAGCTCAGTTGTTTCTACTGATCAGGAGATGGACTGTGCGCTGTTTTCCCCCTGTGCCGACAGGCTGTGTGCACATTAGCAAAAATACACCCTCCTCTCCAGGTGGAATTTGATTGCCCAAGCAATCCCAGAGCTGGACTTGGTGGCCCTCATTCGTCCCTTCCAACTCAGGATATTCTATGATTCTGATTCCAGTCATGGGCTTGTGTCAGTGCTCTACTCAATCACAACATTCATGACTCTTCTCAGAGGAGCTCAGCAACAGGACAAGAAGCAACAGCTACACACTGGAACAAGGGAAATGAGTTTTTACTGTGAATGTGGTCAGGCACTGGAGCAAGCTTCCCAGAGAGGATGTGGAGTCTCCATCTTCAGAGAGACTTAAAAGTGGACAAGACCCTGAGCAGCCCGATCTGGCTGGCCCTGCATTAAGGAGAGGGTTGGACTAGAGACCTTCCAGGGGTGACTTCTCTAGGTCATCTCAAATGGTTCTGTTTTCCAATGTGGAGATTCAGTTTGCTGGAGTCTCTGGTCCTCCATGGGCTGGAAAAGAAAAAATTTTCCTTGTCAGCAGTACCAATTTGCTTACCTCCATTCCTAGTGAAACTACTCCATGTTTGCAGATCTCAGAAGAGATGCAGTCACCGAGTTTATAAAACCCAAACCCTTAGAGCTGTGACCCATATTTCTGGGGAGTTCAAGAGAACAATCCTATGTCTCCTCCTTCCCTTTTTAATTCCCAGCAGCACAAAGATGAAAGCAATGCCAGTCCCTGGACTCCCATACCTCAGGCCTGCCTTCTGAAAAAGCACAGCTTGACATTTTTATCTACATGCTGAAAGGTACATTGTATACTAGCTACAGGCTATACAGGCTGTACAGGTGAACGTTTTTATAAAGGAAATGCTTTAAAAAACTTCCTTGCCATTAATTCCTTCAGATGTGAAATACCAAAAATTGTACAAGTTCTTTCAACTAGAATGCTAAGGCTTCCTCTGAGGTAAAAGCACGCAATTTTGCACATTAAAGACCGGGTAGATGAAAGGAAGGTCTACTCGCAAGTGATCTGATCCTGTTGACTCAACCCTTTGCAGATAAAACCCTGGGAAGTCCTGCCCTGCCTCTCCCTCAGGCCACCCAGCTCTGGTCCCACCTCCACTCCATCCAGGAGATGGATATGCTCTATCACGGGCCAGCTTCAGAAATCTTTGTAACAAAACCTTGTCTCTGGGACTGGTTAGGAGACACAGGTTTGCTAGCACCAGGACAGCTCATGCATACCATGGAGGCACCAGGCAGAATCCCAGCACAGCCATCAGGAAGTTATTCCATGGCCTGTGCCCTGAAATCCAACATTACCCAAATGCACGTCTTTATCCCAGGTCATCTGTGAGATATGGATGTAGCTCAAGCCTGAAGTGGGCTAAGGGCAGAGGGACTGCCAGCACAGCCCAGCTGTCAGGGGACAACCCTGCCAGCTCCCATAACTCAGATAATGTGTCTGAATACAAGGTGAGTTTTATTACTTGCTGGTAAGGCATTAACCTCAGCTATTTTCTTCCTCTGTGCAAGTTAAACCAGTTTGATTGCATCTGTATTTGGTGGTCCCTCTCTATCAGGCTTCCCTGCACAACCAGGGTTTGGCTCTGGCTCCACAGAGCAAAGTATTTATTTAATAACAGGAGTACCAGTTTGGTGGTGATAAAGGCTGCAGAGCTGGAGGTCAACCTACCTAACAGTGTCTCAAGTCACAGGAGTTTACATTTGCCCTTCACCCCCCATTGCTTCTCTTGCAGGGCTCCAGGCTCTCAGGCTGGAACAGAAAGCAAAGGTGCAGGTGTCAGAGGTGTCCCTGCTCAGGGACATCTGCAAAGCTCAACTTGGCAAAGTGGACCAACAGCAATGCCAGATGTCACGGCTGGCTTTTGCTCTCTGGACAAAGCATCACGAAGCTGCAGCAGGTCTGTGCTGGGCAGGCAGCCAGGGAAGTGCTCCTGTAGTCCCTTGCCTTCTTCCAGGCTGGGACAGGGCAAAAGCCACAGCAGAACTGGGTGCTGTCCAGACAGCAAAGCAGTTTCTGCTATACAAAGCCAGGCCTGTCACCTGCCTGCTTCCCTCCATCGTGGCTGATGTCACCCCAGGCTCGTACAGGTCTGCTGAGGCCCAAGCCCAGCAGCAGCTGTAACTCTGCTGAAGTCTGGGATTTAGTGCCGTAGCTGAAATTCTGTAGCTTGCCAAACACTGGGAATATCAGCCTGCCCAAGGTCAGCCAGGCTTCAGAAACTTCAACCCTGCCCTCACTGAGGATGAGAAAAAATCCTCACAAACCTGGAACAAGAATAAAGTTTCTGCAGGAAGGGGAGGTTCATCTCTTGCTGATTAGCTTCACACACCCACAGGATCTCTGCAGAGCTCTCCTGCTTCCTTACACTCTTGTGTTTACCCAACAGAGTTAGAAGCAGCCATCTCTAAGGGCCACCCACAAAGTCCCACCGTGAACACCAAGACAAAGAGAGAAGGACATGGCTGGGGAGCCTCAGCAGGACACCCAGCAGGGCTCTCTGCAGGAGAGCAGTCCACTGGGGATGAGCACGGGTGTGGAGTCCACAGGGATCCCTGTTCAGAGATGTGCTGGGGTTGGGAGTCACAGTGGGAAAGGCCAGGGGAAGTTAGAATGGAAACGAGCAGGCTGGGACAAACTCAGAGGGGCTGGGTGGAGCCAAGGGCGGCATTTATGCTACTGATGATGTGAGAACACCACGCAGACGGCTTGAGTCGTCCCCGCTTTGGTAACTGCATCCATCCTGTGGTCACTGACTGGAATTTGCAGCTTAAGTTGTAAGTCACTGGTGGGAACAGAGCACTACCAGGTGGACACCAGCTCATCTGCATTGTGCTGTGTCTCACCTTCTGTGGAGCTTCCCCTCTGCCCCCTACCCTCCACTGCAGGTGGCAGTGATTTTGGCCTTTTTTCTCATCTGGCCATAGTTTGAGACTCACAGAGGGACTCGAAAGGGCTGCTTGCACAGGCCGTACTGTCACACTCCAGCTGTGGCACAGCTGCCTCCTCCTCGGGCAGGAGCCAGCTGCAGCTGCCGCTGGTGGAAGCGCTCCCATGGCCTGAGCCCTCCATGCTCCCAAAGGAAACGCTGCAGGAAGACAGCATGGTGAGACACGAAAGGCAACTCTGTGCTGGGCTGGGTCTTTATTCTTGTGTTTTTGAACAAAGCAGAGCCCATCCCTTGAAATGTGGGAAGCAGGGAGAAAAGAAGTATCTACTGGGAATGCTTAGGTTGCAGTAAAATCCAGGATGTGTTGAAAGGACACTCCTAAAAAATATGCTTTTATATTTAAACATCTGTTCTCAGCAGGTTTTTTGTGAATTAGATGAGTCAAACTCCAGTCCTGAGCCAAAGCCCTGCTCCGTTAATTACACAGGGGCAACCTCCCTCCCTCCTGCAGCTGTGGTTTCCCCACTGAATCCTGGAGAGAAGCTGCTGAAGGATGGTTCTTCATTCAGGGAATTGGTCTCCCCTGCTGCAAAGCACTCACCTTTCCCGCTCATCTCAGCCAGGAAAGGTATGTTCAGCGTGAGGCACCACCATGAGGAGCAGCAGAGATGAAATAGGTTAGGAACATTAACTCCTAACTTTCACCTTCCAACTCAGCCTCTTGGACCTTTCTTCTCTGCATCTCAATGGCCTCTCTTGCAGTTATTTTTCTCTGGGGATCTTGTGGAGGCAAAGCCAATTTCCTCCTCCCACTCCCCATCTGGGTCCCCAGGCAGACAACACTGGCTCTGTGCTCTTTCTCAAGCCTAGCTTTTTCCATTCACTGAATTTCACAGCACATCGGCTCAGGACATGGCTCAGACCCACCAGATAAAAGGTCACTGCATCAAAGCAAATACCTGAAGAACAGCCAACATTAGAAATAAATTTTTCAGAAGGTTTTGGGTCTGAACTGTAGAAAAACCCAAGTGAATCTGAGAAAACGTTTGGAAAGCCAAGTGACGGATGCTGGCTCTGCTTTGAGCAAGGTACACATTGCCTTTGCTACACACAAGTTAATGTTAGAAAGGCAGATTAATATATAAACTTGTTCACTGAGGGCTAACACCAATCCAGCAATTTGCAGTGGGGAAGATGAAGGTTTTCCTGCTTGTTCCATGGAGACTAAATCTTACTGTTTTCTTCTCAGTGCATGGCAGAAACTGTCTAAGCTAGTTTGAAATCTAAACAGCCTTCTGATGGATATTCACTGGGCTTCTTCTAACAGATCCACAGTGAAAATCTGTACCAAGATCTCTCCAGACATGCCATAGCATCCTCATGGTGCAAGGCAGGAGTATCCAGGTCCTGGCAGTGGTCAGCCAGCATCTGTGCCGCAGTGGAGGACAGCCAGGAAGAGGCAGTATCTCCCCATGTTACATTCCAGGGTAGTGGATACCCTGTGAGGGACGCCTGGGAAGCATGGGAGAAATCACCCTTGCAGTCAGCAAGCAAGAGGGAGAGATCCATTCTGACCTTATGTATTTTAACTTTGAATTTTAATCCCTTTTGCAATTAATATAGGTGACCACAAAAAAAAACCCTCATAGTTGTCCAGAACTGTTATGACAAGGGACTGCATCTATCTCTGTTGAAGACTTGCTGAAAACACAGCAAGTATGAGGAAAGAAAACTAAATCTAACCACGTGTGCTGTGATAGTTGTTGTTATAAGATCAGCTCCTTCAGTGAACTAACCCCAAATAGCTTAGAAAATTTCTGGGAACAAAAACTTGGAAAAACATAGCTCCCCAAGTTCTGTTTTGATTATTATATCAGAGGGAGCCTCTTATTTTACCCAGCAAGGAAACTCCTCATGTGTTTGGCTCTCTGGTGCTCCCATCATAACTCCTGGTAGTGCTGCAGTTACCCATCACACCTAGCCAGGGTGAACAGCAGCACAGCCCAGCACAATACCCCTCCCAAATGCTGGTGCTGGGACCTTCTCAGGGTGTTTTCCCTGCCAGGGGAGCGTGTCTGTGGGGCACAGGGTATGTTCTTCCATCTTCCCCATCCCCACCTTGCACCAACGCTGCCGAGTGCAAGGGCCAGGTTGGGCTGGGCTGGGCTGGTCCTGGCACTGGCTACAGCCATGGAGATCAGTCCTGTGGCCAGAGGGTTGGTTGCTCCAGGGGTTGAAGACAAGAAAGGAAAGACCTGAGGAAGCAAAAAGCTCAGGCTCTGCATCACAGAAGAACAATTCCTTGGCTTTAACAGAGAACAAGTCTGGACTATGGGGTCTCACTTTGAGGTTAAAGTGAGGTGTAGGGTAAGATCTGTGAGATCATTCCGCAGCAACCATGGACTGGGGAGAAGGCAGGGAACAAAAAATGTCACTGGATCTGGCTGCGATTTTTCATATGCCCTTTCTCTTCACAGATGAAAGAATGTCAGGAGAGAGAAAAGTGACAGTTCTGCCTGTAGTCTGGGGATAGGATGACACATGGCATGAGGCAGAGTCATGTATGAGGTAACAGTACAGACTGGTCTCATACTTGGGGAGTGAGCAATCTGAAAATAAGATCTGAAAGTCACATTTTGTCCTGACAATTGCATGCCTCAACTCCACTTTGGCCTTTGCTCATAAAAGTCCAGTCAAACTCTACAGCAGGGCAAATCAGTGCTAGTGGCTTCAATGGATAATAGTAATCTTAAAATAATCCCCCATTCCTCAAATAAATGCGATGGTTTAGAAAGACTCAGATGTTAATATGTACAAGTATAAATGTGTATATGCATGCATGCATTTATCTCTCTATAATTAAATCTTTTATTAGAAGGCATGATTGAAGAGTGCTAACAGCAGACATCCACAGCATATATCCTTTTCTTTCCCAAAGCAGAGGCTGAGAGTGCCAGCCCAGCAGGAGTCAGAAGAGGCCATCTACCATGTAACTCCAGCATCATTGTCCAGAAGAGCTCCTGGGCTCCCACAGGATTTGGGAGAAGCCAGGAGCCAGCAGTGCTGCCTCCCTAACACTGTGCTTTTGATGTGAAGGATTCTGGCTCCTTGCTGGTCTGGCTGGGTGCCATGCAAAATTGATCCACATGCCATATTTGGCACTTGCACTACACACTTCCACCCTTGCTCTTGAAGATCAGCCAAGATACCATCCACCAGCCCTGCTGGGAAATGGTCTTAAAAGGCACCAGGCCATCATAAAGAGGAATTTGCCAATTTTCATTGATTTTTCTGAGGAGTTATGTACTTAACAGGTCTTTAGCTTTTAGAAAAGTTTCTCTTTAATTCTCAGCAGTCCTTTAGGGGCAGGGAAATATCACTGAATGGCCTCAGAGTCCTTCAGTGTCACTGGTAAACCACTGCGACATTTGAGGTCACTGCTGCTCAAACACTCTCCTGGCTCCAGCAGTGATCTGCTTCAAAACACAAGGCGTTTGGCTCGTTTTGACAGCTGGTTTATGGAGCCAGCATTGCTTCCAAGTGAATCTGGGGAACTGTCCTGGAATGAACTGTTTCCATGGGGGCAGCCAGGAAACTTTCCAGGAGGCTCCACTCCTTCAGAGACAGCCTGCAGGGATGGAGAAGGAGGAGGAATTTGTTCACTTCTTGTTGAGAAGAATTTTTGTCTCTGATGCTTGCAGAGGCTGTTCCCTTGGGACATTCTATTTGGGGTTATTTAATCCCATATTCCTCAGCAACCAGGTCTCGTAATTTCTCCTTTCTCCAAGACCTGCCTCAGATCCAAAAAGAAGTTTGTGACTGCCCTGGCTCTGGACCCAGGGCTCTGCATGTGACACCACACCCCCACGCTCCCAGATGATCTACTCTTCTAACAGAACATCCTTCTCAGTCACAGTTTGTGTGGGAAGGGAACTTTAAAGATCATCTAGTTCAACCCCCTGCCATTCCACTAGACCTAGTCACTCAGAGCCCCATCCATCTGGCCTTGAATGTTTCCAGGGATGGGGCATCTACCACCTCGCTGGGCAACCTGTGCCAGTGTTTCACCACCCTCATTGTAAAAAACCTCTTCCTTACGTCTAGTCTAGTTTTAGTTTAAAACCTTACTCCTTGTCCTATCAATACATGCTCTAGTAAAAAGTTTGTCCCCATCTTTCTTATGAGCCCCCATTGCTATGAGTACATCTTTCTGGCAATGATCTGAACACTCGTTGCCTTCTCTCCTCCAGCCCCTCCATTACAAACTCTTGGGGTTTAGCTCAGTGGTTTAGGAAGAACCAGCAGAATGAACAACTGGTAGATGCAATCACTGCAGTCAGTGCTGAGGAGCAGCAAGAGGAATTACACCTCTGTGCCTCCTGCCTTTATCAGCCTCTGGTTTGGAAGAAAGGGAGGCAGAACGGGCTGGACACCAAGCAGCCACTCTACTCCCCTGCTCTCCGTCCCGGCGGGAATGGCAGCCTTGCTTTTAATATCTGTAATCTTCCACTGTCGAACCATGTGCAAATATTGTACTGCTGGAAGCAAAAGAGCAGTCGGGGATGGTTGGGGGATCAGCTCCCTAGGCTTAACAGGCTGTCGGGAAGCAGCGTGACTCCGTCAGTGGGCATGGGATAAGGGGGTGCCCGGCTGGCCCATCCTTTGCACGGGGGCTTCCCTGAAACTCCAGGAACACGGCCGGAACGGCCACTCAGTGCCGCAAACCTGCCCCACAGGACATCCCCCGGGCCGGGCTGTTCTCTGAAGGGCTGCAAGACCCGTCTGCGAGAGCTCTGCTTAAGTGTAGTAGCCCCGGAGCGCTGCTCCTGCTGCATGGTCCCCGAAGATGACAATGTCGTCCCCTCAGCTCCGGGAGATGTATGTAAGGATCTGGTGCTTGGGAGGCCCGAGGTGACGGGCTGGGCTGCAAAGTTTTGGAAGGGATACGGGAGCGCGGCAGCCTGCCCAAAACCGCGATCAGAGCCGGCCGCGCACCCCTCCCTTGCGCCGCCGGCTCCCTCCCCCGGCCCCGGGGCGCTCCGGGGTGGGATTCTCCTCCCGAAAGGCTCCCGGAGCGCCGCTCCCGCCCCGGCCGGGAGAGGCGGCGGCCCGCAGCGCTGCCCGCCGGGTCCAGCCATGGGCAGCGGCAGCAG
>WEKY01039596.1:255336-287614 GCA_013390045.1 Picathartes gymnocephalus
ACCCGCGGCCCTCCCGGCGGCGGCCCCGGGCCCCCACAGCACAGCCCAGCCCAGCCCGGGTGTCCCCGCCGCCCTGGGCAGCCCTGCCGGAGCCACCGCCACCCGCCGCGGCCGTGGCTTCCTCCGAACATCAACGGTGTTAAATTCTTTTGATCTTCGCTGCGAGCCAGGCTCGATGCTCTCTTTGCGTTTTCTCTTTGCTGCTATCTTTGCGTTTTCAGTCTCCGGTGCAAGGGAAACACGGTTCCGAGAGGAGCCGTCCCGTTCTTCTTCTCCCGGTGCTACTGGAAGTTTCTTTTCCTAACTTGTGGAAATAGCTCGACTTTATAAAGTTCGGCTCCTGCTTTTCCCTGGGTCAGCCTTGTAAACAGAAGTTTTAAAATGTGAACATAAAGCTGCCCTTTGATGTTTGCCAATCCGCTGCAACTGCAGTCTAGCTCTTCTTAAAGGCACATTTCAGTCTCTTTCTGTTTAACAAATAATGGATTTGCCTCCGAGGGAGTTGAGATTTATCTTTTGGGCTTTTTTTCCAATTCAAGAATAACAGCAGCACATATATCAGCTGGTGATGGGGCCAAAAATCACCTACATCTTTCATCTTGGCTTGGCTTTGGAAGCTGTGTGTTTTCTGTTAGATAAACACTGCTCTCCACAGATACACGAAAGTTGTCAGAATAAAGTAATAAATTCAAAAATTGAAAGAAATATCTATGATCCAGGAATATTTCTGCCTTTCATGCCGCACTTTTGCTCTTTATAAGGGTATCATTTCCATCACTGAACTGCTCACCCCTGGGTTAAGGATTACTTTATTACAAAATAAATTTTCCATTAGACAGGTTTTAAAGAAAACCTCGAAGTAAGGTTTGGAAATTGATGAAAAAAAAGTAGAAATCTTGTACTGACATATCCTTTCCTTGCTTTTTAAACTCCAAACCCTCCTGCAGAATGAACAGAGCTCACTCCAGCACTACTTTCTCCTTTCAGGGACTCTCATTTACAAGCAATCCTCCTGACTTCTCCCATTTATCTTTACTTACAGGAATAGACTGCTGGTATTCCTTTTCCCTCTTTTTCCACATGTGAATATCATGGCTGGATATTTAAAAAGAATAATTCTATAAGCTGTGAGTTTTCCTGTGCATAAAGTGGTACCTTAGCCGTGTTCTGAAGCAGTGTATGTTCTGGGTAATCACATATCAGAAAGGCAGTGGAGCTGCCCTCATCTTTCTTTTCTAATACCAGTAGAGACAGTCCACTACAGCAGTAGATAGCAGTGAACTAATGACAAGGACCAAACTCTAGAGGCTGAAGAATTTAAGATGTGGCCCTTGGGGTAGTGTGGGGAGGGTCACTATGCTCCACTCCCTGCTTCAGACTTCGCTCTCTGGCAGAAGTAATGATGAGGAACCTGTTCCATCACCTCGGCCACCCCAGGTTGTGGTACAGACCCAGGATGGGAATGTTGCCAAGCTTTGTGGCACACAGATGTCCATGACGGTCCTCAAAACAGCCTGGAGCAGGCAGTGGGGTCTTGGTCAGCCAGTGAGGCCAGGTGTGTGCAGCATGCAGCACGCAGCAGTGCCACCGGTGAGGCAGCAGTGATGCTGAGCATCTTGTGTGTCTCCTCGTCCAGCTGTTGCTGCTGCCTCGTGTTTGGGAGGAAGCTCACAGCTCTGGTTGCACCCAGACAAAGAGAGCAAAGAACTACCAGTATTTTTCGAAGATATAAAAGAGAAGTCTCAGTTTCAGGGCAAACTTGAAGATTTCTTGGTAGCACTTTATTTGCCTGAACCTGAGATGGCAGAGACAGCAGTCATGGCCTTACTGTTCTGATTCCTTCAGGCCTAAAAATTCACTAGCCTGTGAAAAGGAGGGAGGAAACTGTTTGCAGCACCAGGTTTTGGTTGTTTACTGGATGCAATTTAGTCTTTTAGGTTGTTGTGCACACTGCAGTCCCACCCTTCCCAAGAGGCTGGTGGAGGAGGTTTCAGGAAAGGGGTATCAGCTTCATTGCATCACTAGTAATTTTGAGGGCAATTTCTCTCAGTCTTGCCAGCTTCTCAAGTCATTTGTAGTTTCTGTCTTGTGGTAGGAAGTTGCTTGCTTTGCCCTGTTTAGCTCTGCAAATTGGAGGGTAAGCAAAGAAATTTCAGAGAAGAAAGGATGAATTAATTCAACAGAGTTAATGGGGAAAAGGTGAGGCAGGAGGAGGAAAGGCAACAAGGAGGTATCACACTAGGAAAGTCTGATGAGAAATAGCCCCTGGAGGAGCAGATTCTGGCCAGTGG
This sequence comes from Picathartes gymnocephalus, assembly GCA_013390045.1. Taxonomy (NCBI): domain Eukaryota; kingdom Metazoa; phylum Chordata; class Aves; order Passeriformes; family Picathartidae; genus Picathartes; species Picathartes gymnocephalus. Next base: position 257,628 of record WEKY01039596.1, read on the forward strand.
GAGTAGAAGAGACCGTTGACATCAGTCAGAAGAGAGCAGAATTGCAAGCAGGACTCATCGTTCTGCTGCCACAGCTCGGTTTCTCCCGGGCATGATGTGCATCAGTGGTGTGTTTCACAGCTGAACCCTGGCACAATTTACCATCCAGCAGCAAGCTGGCAGTGCCAATGGGCAGTCAGGCCAATTGACAAGGGCTGATGGAGAGGCATGCAGCTGCATTTAAAGGCTTGAGCCACCTTTATTATATTCAAATAGTGCTTGGGAGCAAGAAGGGTGAAAGCGTATCACAGCAGCAGGCTGGGAACCAAATCCTGGTTAGAAACCTGCACATTCCTCAGAGCAGACCCCACCACCTCTTGTCAGCATCAAACATCCATTTTCAGCTTTGCTCTCAATTCCAGATGGTTGTACATGCTTTTCCTAGTTTCTTTGCTCAAGACAGAAGAATGTAGTTGAGGTTTTGCAGGTGCTGCTGTGGCACAGAGCAGGGGTGGCAGCTCCTGGTGGAAGCCAGGGCAGAGGCCGTGGCCTCAGGCATTTCCCCATTGGTTTCCTGAAATGGAGGAATAATACAGACATGTTAGGGCCTTGGTTTTAACAGCTTTTTCCATGGCACCATCGCTCCTCCTGACTGGAGGTGGGATGTGATTCAGTAAGCAAATCACCCCAGCTGCAGCACAAGAGTAACACAGGTAGAGGGTATATTTGCCAACTTCTAGAGCTGTTGTAATATAATCCTAAAACGCTGGAGTGTTCTAAGCTTTGCCTGATTTTTTCAGCCAGATGTTTTTCTGCCGACTGATGTGGCACAGCGTCACCTCGTGGCTGGCTGGTCCCAGCTGCAAACACGTAGGGGTCCTGAAGAGACATGAAATGTCATGCCCCATTAGTTTCTTACAGGAACTCAGGTTTGTTTTTCTACTCTTGTTAAAGTGTGCTGCCCTCAAACAGAAATTTGATCTTTCTAATTCCATGTTGTTAGCAGTTTATTTCAATAATTTCTTCCTGGTTGTGTTAATAGTCAAAAATGCCCTCGAGTGAAGATATTGTGCTACACTTTCATAGGGAGCCTGGGGCCTTCAGAAAATGTCACCTCCAGCTGAATATCTGAGACTCCTTGAACTTCCCAAAGTCAGATTATTTCAGATTCTGCAGTTAATGTCCAGTTTTAGATCTGGCATTTGCTGAGTTAAAGGTCTCCCTCTCTCTCCCATTATATTCCTTGTCTTGTTCAAAGCACCTGAAACTTCACCAGAGCCCAGAAGCAGCGAGCTGTGCTGTCCCTTCAGCCAGCATCACCCTCCCAGCACAGCTGTGTTGCACCTGGACTTGGAAAACTGCTGACTAGGTATTTTCCACAACTGCCCCCCTTCACTTGGCAGAGCATGGGTCGCTTTTGCCCTGGAAACTATTTTTGATCTAAAAAGTAAGCCCAGGGCATGTGCAGAATAGCTGGGAGCTGGTGATTTAGTTGGCAGGGAGAGGAGAAGCGTGGGAACTCCTTGCATCCCTGCCCACTTCCTATCCACTGCCTGCCCCTAATTCCTCTGCTGGCCAGAGGATGTTGCTGCAGACCAAAGCAGAGCTGGGAGTGCTTTGCCTGGGGTGCAGTTGGGGCCATGCGTCACGTTTGGTACCTACTGGCACCATAGGAAAGCCACTTTTTTTTGCCAGCAATAACTGACTGCGGGTTGGAGAGGCTGATTCCAGCAGTGCTGCCTGGCTCAGCTCCCAGTCCTGTGCTGGAGGTACCAGCTCAGCCCTCCGTGCTCCACTGCAGACTGCACCTGCAGGGCTCTGCAGCTGATATCCTCCCTCCCTGCCATGGCAGTGGGTTGGCATTTCAGCTCAGACTGGTCCGCTGGTCCAGTTCATGAGGTGTTTGAGAAGAGGTATTTGGGAGGAGCAGAGGCAGGAAAAGAGGCACTGGCTTCCATTTTTCAGAAATGCTGCACTATTAAACCACAGCCAGTGGACCAGCTCTGACAGAGAGCACACTGCTCCTCTGTAGATACTTTACATGGCTCAGTCACTCCTTGGACATTAGTTGCACCTGAGCTGCACTCAGGGTCTGTATCTCTGCTGCATCTCAGGGCTGTATCCATACTGGTGAACTGTACCATAGCAGCTGCCTGGCACTGGACAGTGATGGTCTGCCCCACTGAGCTGGCATGATTATTGGTCAGGACCATCTTGTAGTCTCCCGAATAATACTTGGGCATGGCTCTGGGACCAGCACAGGGACCATCTCAAAGAGAGTTTGAATTTGGCCTCTCAGTTTTGGAGACAATGTTAGTAGTCAAGACTGTAGCTGGCTGGTTTCAGTGCAGCGTGGGAGAAGCTCTAGAGCCTCCAAAGGTGCACAGCTCCAGATCACCCTGTGAAAGGTTCCAGGGAAAGGTGTTCTCACCAGCTTACTCACAGCTGCTGGAGCTGACAGCACAAGTAGGGGGTTAAGGGCTGGCAGGGCCATGAGGAACTTGCACTGGATTGGGCGGAGTGGGAAGCTGCACCCCAGGAGTGCTGGTTTATGCACGCAACAGCGAGAAATAGCTCTTGCTTCCAGCTCTCAGCTCTGCCTTGCTCACAGGAGCTGCTGCTGCTGGCTGAACTGTGTGTGCAATGCCTGTCAAACCATTCCACCTCACATGTCATGACATTAAATATAAATGTGGATACATGCTGGGTGAGCTTAATATCCAAGCCTTTAAACTTGGAGGAGGGGGTGATGTGGAGCTTTGTGGCACAGCAGACCTCACCACAAGATGCCTATGCTGAGAATAGGGTGGAAAACGAGGAGACACGCCACGGTCTAGATGAGTAATAAAAAGATGACTGCAAGCTGCAGAAAGGAGAGGCTGACTTCATTTATCTCTTAACAGGGCACAGGCCAACCAGCAATTACTTATTTAGCTGTAGGATAGGAACCCATAATATTAAAGTGTCCTGACATGCACGTCATCCTAACCCATATAAAGGGCTAATACTAATTATCTGCTGAACTTGCAACATACACATTACAGCAATCCCGAGCCGGCGGGGTGGGGTCAGTTTTTATTGTGTCTCCCAGCCCACGGCAGCCGCTGCTCCTCACCCTGCCTGCTGCCCGGCACGTGGTGTCACCCGGGCACCGCCGAGCCAGGTGTCCTTTGCCCGCAGGAACTGGGGGCAACTCCCCAAACAAGGACACTCTCATAGCAGGGAAAAGGCAGAGGCTGGAGGTGCCTTTTGTTTTTACTTGCCACAATTTTTGATTCATACACTGGATGAAATGTTGGTAGAAATCTACCTGTGCCAGTTCCAGATTCTCTTGGGAAATAAGTATTGTTGCTGACATATCCCTTGGAAAAGGTGGGAGCAGGTTTTGCACGGAGAAGCAGATTTTGCTAACCAGAGCTGCACTGTCCTGATGACTAATTAATTCTGTCTTCCACCCACACAACACGTACAGCTCGTAATATGGAGGAGTCAGCCACAAGGGAGGAAGAAACAGACAACCTACGGTACAATCCAAACCCCTCCCTAAAATGATCCAAACCCATCCTTTGCACAGAATTACTGGAAGCTGGGTTCTCACTGTGGGAAGAATATCATCAAAGCATTCCTAAAGAACTGTATTTCCCTTGGTGCTGAGGATGAATAATGTTCTTCGCCTGGTGGAAGGAAACTCGGGCAGCAACGGTAGTCCAGTGGATGATGGATGAGGAGCTGCATTGTGGGATGTAATCCCAGGAGAAGTCAGCCATCGGAGCTCAGCATGCTATTTTCTTGGCACTGCTTCTTGCTCTTGTTGCTTGTGGGAGATTGCCAAGAAACAATCCTAAATAACCAGTAGAAAACTGTCTTACCTCACTGTCAGCTTTCTCACATACCCTTTTCTCTGCTTGGACCTAGAAGCTCTTTCTGGAGTAGTTCAGCCTCTTCCAGAGAAAACAAAGTGTTGCCAAAGAGCAGGGACTCTTCTGAAAGGATGTGGAATGCCTTTTGACAGGCATTTAGGTATTTCACTTAGGTATTTCACTAAAACTCTATCAAAGACTGGCAACAGCTTTTGTCATTTTAAGCAGGCAGCAAGGATGTGAAATACAGTGGATGACAGATACCTTTCCCAGCTCCTGAATGGAAATTACTAAGGGCTCACCTGGAAGAGATGTTGACCCAGAGCCATGAGAGAAGTGTCCTTGCTGCAACTCTCCTCACCTACTGAAGCATGGGAGCCAAAGGTGACCACAGCAGCACAAAACCCTTGCAAGAGGCAGGGAAGAACTGAGCAGTTTGCTGCCAAGCACCTCTCTATCTGCCTAGCAGTGTCTGAGACCATGGTCTTTAAACATCAATTCCTGTCCATCTCCACAAGAAGCAGCTGAGGAAGGAGTGAAGTGGAAAAATCTCCTTGCAAATTAAAATCAGGTGCCACGCAATAACTGCAGGCACCCAGGTGGACATTTCTACCCAGTGGATGGCACATACAAGTCTGACCAATACCAACAGATTTTAAATGGCTCAAAACTGTGTGTGAAGCCATCACTGTTGTACCAGCAGTGCCTGTAGTGCACCCTTGCCCCTCCACAGCTCCCACACTTTGCAGCACCAGTCCCATGCATGACCTTGAGGCAGCACAGGTTTGAGCTATTCCAAGAGCATATACATGATCTTACTGAGGAATTGTTTGATCCCATCCAGCCCTGCAGAAACACAGCAGAGGAACAGGCGATGGATCTGCATTGCAAGCTTTTCCATACCTCTCCCTGGTTCCTTTGCTTCCCTTTTTTCTTATACAGAAAAATATTTTCCTGTTTTCCACACTGATGGAACAGCTTTTTTTTCTGTTTTCTGGAAGGCCCTGGTTTGGTGCTACCGGTTTAACTTGTTAGTTTTGTTGTGAAAGTTAGGGTAGCTTGTATGAAGGAGGCCCATCAACTTTAGGACTGCACCTCAGAAAAGATAATGAAAAGCCAAGATGCAAAGTCATGTCCCTGTCCCACTCCCTTTCCCTGTGAGAATGCAATGAAAAGGTAGAATAAGATGAGAGCCATATTATTCTCAGTAACATCTGGCTACAGAGGGTTCACTTTATTGCTGGACCAGCTGTGGACGAACAGTGCCATCACTGCCCCCATTTTAAATACCGTTAGGTTCAACTTTGGTTGCTCCCCAAGTATCCATTGAAAGCCTGTGGATTCCAGCATAGGGAAGATGCATGTTTCACCCCAGATGGAGAATTTTTCCGGGAGACATCTTTGTCAGGTGAAAATTGGGTTCATGTTGCAGTGACTTCGTCCCTTAGCAGGAACAGAGTAGTAAAGGAGAGTCTTTTGTACCTGTATTGTCTCCGAAGAAGCTGGTTTGCAGTTTAAACCAGAGCAGGGGGTTTAAACCAGGACATGTTGCCCACTGTAGACAGAGATAGGTTTCATAGAAAGAAATAATGGTTTGGGTCGAAAGGGAGCTTTGAAGATCAGCTAGTTCCAACCCCCCCATCACGGGCAAGGACATCTTCAACTAGACCGGATTGCTCAAAGCTCCATCCTGCCTGACCTTGCCCACTTCCAGGAATGGGGCAGCCACAGCTTTTCTGGGCAACCTGTGCCAGTGTCTCACAACCCTCACAGTAAGAATTTCTTACCAAGATCTAATCTAAACCTGCCCTCTTTCAGTTTAAAACCATTGCCCCTTGTCCTGTCACTACAGGTCTTGTAAACAGCCCCTCTCCATCTTTCTCATAGGCCTCCTTTAAGTATTGAAAGGTTGCAATAAAGTTTCCCCAGAACCTTCTCCAGGTTGAGCAACCCCAACTATCTCAGCCTGTCCTCACAGGAAAGGTGCTCCACATCTCTGATCATTTTCATGGCCCCCCTCTGGACTCACTCCAGCAGGTCCATGTCCTTCCTGTGCTGGGGACCCCAGAGCTGGATGCAGCACTGCAGACGGGGTCTCACATGAGCAGAGGAGAGGGGAAGAATCACCTTCCTTGACTTTAAAGTGTTGTAACTGTGTCTTGTCTTCTATCCTAGGCTTTGTCAACCAGAAGCCCACCAGGTCCAGAGAACAACAACCTTGACCATCAGTGAGTATCCCCTGCTTTCATGGTATGTTCAGGGGGGAAAAGCAGGTGGAATAAAGGGACCTTCCCCTTCAGGGAAAGGCTATTTCTGCATTCCTCACACTATGCAAAAGAGCGGGGAATGGTGTGAAGAGGTTTGTAACCCTAAATATTCTGCCCTTTTACTTATTTGCAAATTTTTAAAAAATCAGGTGCTGCTTGAAAAGATCCAGGCTCCAACTCAAGTGTAGTATAGGAGTCGTGAGCAATCAGAATTCAGGAGCAATCACATGTCAGAGAGGCAGCTTGGAGTAGCTAGTGCAAAGCTGGGGGGAATTGCTCCAACAAGAAGCTCAGGCCCTGATTCACCTGTGGGCTCTGCAGTGTGTGGAAAAGGAGAGCAACGTCTCCTTGCTCCCCAGGAATTGTAAGAGAAAGCCCATGAGATGCTCCAATGCTACACCAGTTAGAGACATGAGTGTTCCTCGGGGACAGGGGAACAGTGGGCACCTGCTGCTCTGGGTGCCAAACAAAAGCAATCTGAAATTTTCCACAAGCAAAAGCTGCCCAGCAGTGTGTACCTGCAGGTCTGCCCGCACCAGGCAATGGGGACACATGTTTAAAAAACCCAAGTGAAATGAACAGGCTCAAAAAAACATCTTAAAATATTACCTCCTAACACTAAAGAGTGACTCTCTTCAGTATTAAGCTCTGGCTGTCATCCAGCCCCTCTGCTCCAGCAGCACTCGGGAGCAGACTAATCTGTAGACCCTGTCCATGGGCTGTGTGACCTGCTACCGCCCAGCAGTGCTGGTGGGTGTCAGCAGAGCCCAGGCACCCGCTGCTGTCCTCCCTCCCCCTCCTGCTCTCCCTCCCAGCTGGCAGGGAGCTCACCTGGTAAGGCTGCTGGTTCCCAGAGCGCTCAGAAAACACATCTGCCCTTGGCTTTTCTGATGGCAAGGTTTGTACATGTGCTCTCACAGGGACTTCAGCCTCTCCTGTGCTTTCCAGCATCCTCAGTGGGCTTTGGGCTGTGGCGGCAGCTGAGCAGTCTCCTCCTGGGGTGCACAGCCAGCCCTGCCAGGCCCCTACGCTGCTCCCCAGCCCCAAGTGCCCACTGGCCCCTCACACCCTGCCAAGGCTTTCCTTCTCCTACCCTCTTTGACATGCAAAGGGAAGGTTTGAGACAGCAGAAAATGTTTTCTGATCTGGGATAACAGAGCAGGAGCTTGTTTTCATTTAGATAATATTTACTTTATACCCACTGCAGAGTCCCATAGCACAGCTCACGTGTGAAGTGCCTGTACTGCCTGAGATAAGCAGAGTTGCAATTTCTGCTGGCCAGAAGTATGCAAACATTTTTTTAGAAATGACCCAGCACAGCAAAATTTTGAAGACATCAGATAAAATAAAATCGAATCACGCCACAGAAGCAGAGGTTAATGTGCATGTGTAGGTGTCTCATTCTTCACATTTCTGTGGCTGGAATCATTCTAGGTAAACACTCACTTTACAAACAGCAAAAGTCAGCCTTGTCTTGATAGAGTTGCTGACTGAAGAAATTCCTGTAAAGCCAATTAAAGGAGAAGTAAATGTCAAGGAAGGAGAAGAAGAACCAGATACAGAGGCTTAATAGTGTCTGTCAAGAGAGCAGTCAGGTGAGTTGGAGGTGGGTGTGCACGTCCTGTCCTGGAGCATGCCCTTGTGACAGCACATAAGCATCTAAACCAGCCCCTGGTAAATACTTTGGATGTGTTCCTGGTTGGGCTGCGTTACCTCCCATCCTCCCTCCCCCAAAATCTTTTGGGAACTGCTCTCTAGTGTCTGGTAGTTCACGGGTGGATGACACAGCCCAGGCACTCGGTAATGATTTTATAATTGCTGCCAGGGCTTGTGTCACTGGCAGAGTTACCGGGGCGTTGTTTTGACCCATTTTTCAGCTGCTAGATCTTGCAGAAGGCATTTTAATGATTAACCCTGGACTTTCCCATCCTCAGCAAAATGATAGAAAACACTGGCCTAGATTCACCCCAACCTAGTTTTCAGCCACTTAACTCAGGTTTGTGCCTCGGAGCTTGTCACCCTAGTCACCCATCAGGGGCATTGTCACAGGAGCCCGCAAGCAGCTCTCCCCCATGCCAGGCACCTGCCTGACACCAGGGATATGGCCCTGACAGCCATCCCCACTGCTGGGATCTTGCTCAAAGGTGATTTTGCTCACTTTTGGTCTAATTTTGCCCTTTGTATTTCTTCCTCCACATTGCATAGTTCACTGTCTTTACACTTAATTTAAAAACCCACCCATAATTCCTGCTTCCCTTAAGAAATTTTAAACACCAAGAAGCCTGTGGCTGAAATGGAGCACACTTCTTGGTTTCCTCTTTCCTGACTTGCTTTGCTCTAGCCTCTTAAATCACTTTTATTGCTGCTTTCTAAACTCCCTCCAAGCTGCTAATTTTAGCTATGAGGTGCCCAGAAGCCTGCCCAGTAATCCTGATGGAGCTGCACTAGCCTTCTTTTTCCTTCCTGTCCTATCACGCTGCACATTCCCCTCTTGTATGCTTTTTAGCTAACTCCTTCTCTCTCAGCTTTGCTCCTTCACAGGTTTCTCTCCTTCCTCAGAACATCTGGGGTTTGAAAATCTTTCCACTCAAGGGACTGACCTGTTATTTTCCAGACTAGAAGGTGTAACAGCCCTCAGCTGGACTCAGTGTGTTTGAAGCCAGGCTCTGCAGCCCTGGCACCTGGTGAGGAGAGGAGCAAGGTGCCTCCTCTGCTGCAGGAGCAGCTGGAGGAGCTCAGGACCAGGCCTGTGGTTCACTAGCTTTTGTCCTGTGCACATCCCGAGCTTGGGATTTCCCTGCCACAGCTTCTCACTGAATTCTAGGATCAGCAGAAATAGCTGCTTTGAGATGGAGGTTTGGGTTGGGATGGCCTCAGGAGGTCTCTAGTCCAGTCTCCTAGCTCTAGCTCCAAGCTGGATCAGCTGTGAAGTCAGAGCAGAATGCTCCAGGCTTTGTCCCATCAGGTGTTGAAAGCCTCCAAGCGTAGAGCCTGTGCAACCACACAGCCTGTTCCTCTGCTTGCTGTCCTCAGGGTGCAGAAGTTTTTCCTTTTATCCAGATTAAACATCTCATCTTTTACTTTATTTCAGTTTTTCCATATTAAATGATACAGAACTTTGCCTCAAATATAGAAATAGTATGAACAGCAGCTTGCTTTTCCTTTGCTCTTGAAAGAAACACAGCCTTCTCTTTTCCCCTAATTTCTGGGGTGTGCATAGAAGTGGAGTCTGCTTTTGTTTTTTCAAAAGCACATCTATGTCTCAACGAGTTTACCTGGAGATTTTCGCCATGCAAACCCAAGCATCGAGAATAATTAACAGTGGGAAATTATGTAACTGCTAAGAGAAACAATGGCTCTTCTGTGGGCCTGCAAGCAAGCTGCCAGAAGCTTTGCCTCTTATTCATCACGTAACATAAAATTAGTTAGAGGATTGCCACAATGCGGAGTTTAAATCAGTAAATCGTGTGTTTTAACTCAGATTTCTGCACTTTCTTTTCCCATTATTGCTTTGTAAATGCTGCTGTATGGTGCAAGCTCTTGGACTTGTAGCTTTCTTCTCAGCTCTTATTTAGTGCAGTGGAAATTAGATGCCCTGCAGCCTGTCATCAGGAAAATGAATAAAAGGAATAAGCAGAAGAGTCTGGTTGCTAAATCCTACTTGCTGCTAATAGAACTTGCCATCAAGGGCATGGTGCAGTGTAAGTAAGTGTAGAATACCCACACGACCCAGTGTCACCAGCTGGCCATCAGGTGACTCCAGGAAAAACACCAGACTATTTCTGACACATGGGAGCACGGCATAAACCCGGCTTGGTGAGAGCAGCTGCACTGGGCAGGAGCCTCTGTGGCCAGGGCAGAGCAGAGCACAGGAAGGTCACACTGCACTGTGGGCACTCTCTAGACAGCCTGTGGGAGGAACACTGAGGATGCTCCCTGGCCCAAGGAGAGCAGGATGAAAGCACCTCCTCTGTAGGACAAAGAGTCCTTAGAAAAGCATTTCAGGGTTCTTTTCTTCAATTCCGATTCTACATTTACTTACCTGCTTTGGGACAGTTTCTGTGATTTCTTCTAGTAAATGGGTCCTCAGTTTTTTTCATTAAAGGATGCTAATGGATGTTTTATTCATTCCAGCTGCAAGACCAATGGTTGGGAGAGATCTCATCCTTAGAGGAATTCCTCCTTAGAGGAATTCAATAGATAATGCAGGGTGAGTCTGGGACAGATCTGGAGCCATGCTAGTGGATATGAAAATCTCTCTTCTTTGGCAATGAACTAACTGACACACAAAACCATTTATTTTTTGTTTACTTGTTTTTCACTAGTGGGTAGTCACAAAGTCTTGGTTGACATGGCATGGCAGAGCACTTGAGTTTGGATTTACCGGCTCAGTTCTTAGCTCTGCACCTCACCATGACCTCCACTCCAAGGAGCCATGTGTTCCAAGCCTGATGGCCTGGATTGCTCACCTCCCACATCTCTGCAAGGCCAGGAAGGAGCACTCCCTTGTCAGCTGCTGGCTCCTCTCTTGAGTCCTGGAGGGCAAGATCAAGTTGACTTAATTGGTAGCATGAGGTACAGTAGTCAAAGCCTGCAGAAGACTTTTCACTGTTCTCCCTTATGCAGGTAGGGACAGATTTCTCTTGTATCCAGTTCCCTTTGAGTTATACATCAGTTCCCACTCATGGGAGGGCTGTGCTGATGTGGAAACAAATGAAAGCCATAAGAGCAGTTTGAGGGAGCTGCATTCATATTTTGGTTGAAACTCAGATCCCTTACAAATACAAACAAAATAATCTCTTTTTGCGTAAAATCTTAAAAGTACCATAAAGATTACATAGTCCTTTAGCTGAGACTGGAGCCTAGCTTGAAAGGTTCTGAGAGCTTGATCTGGAGCATTGTAAGGGTTGTACGGTAATGAACTCACAGACTAAAGTGGTGCCAAGTGATAGCAAATGTCAGCAGGCAATGTGCCAGTGGGGTATGGGAACCAGACATGACAGAGTATCTGTGTCTCAGCAAGCCACAGGCAACTCGATCTTTCCATTCATAAAAAAAAAAAAAAATGAAGCAAGGGTCTTCTTGCATGTTCAGAGCCTAATTCTCTGTCATAACACCAATAATTCATTCCCTTCCATGGCAGGTGCCCAGAAAGCAACAAGAAGCCATTGGGGCAGTCCACAGTATTGTATGATTACTCGGAGGAGGAGCTCATGGCAAGCATCGAGCGGGAGTACTGCCGCTGAATCCAGTGCCACGCCACGAGAATGTCAGGCATGATCCTGGAAGCCCAGCTGAGCAGAACTGCTACTGACAAAAAAACACCTCACACAGCAGGACAGCACGGGAGGGGTGGGTGGTGGAGGCTGGTGGAGCATGAGAGACAGCATGGCAGCTTGGGAAGCACAAAGGAGGTTCACCTGATCAGCTCCAAGTGAGAGCATGAAGATCCTCACCAACTGCTGATTTCTAATCGGTGCCACTGGAAGAGGGACCAGTTAATCTTAAGAATCAATATTTAGAAGCTCATTTCTAAATGCTATTTATAAATGAACATCTATTAGAATTAGGTGTCATACTAGAGTGTTGAAATGTGGTGCTTTGAAGGAAGATCTTGCTTTGATTTAGTAAAAAAGAAATGTAGCCATATCATCTGATCCAGAATATAGGGGGATGTTGAATGAAATCCATGTTCCTGCCACTTAAAATGTGCCAAATGTACTCCTTGTGCTGTGCAAGTCTCAGGTCCAGGTCTGAATTTTTGGCACTGTCTTTTTCAATCTGGTCCCCAATATGGGAGATAAGAGAAAAAGGGGACTGAGCCCACCCACCATTTAGTGCATAGGCAGTGTAATCCCAGAGTTCAAATCCCACCACACTGGCAAATTAGGCTCCTGGGAGCCATCAGGGAACACAGGATTTGTATGATCCCTTTGAGGCAGGATCCCAGCATAGGTGTCCTACTTGGGGCTCCTGGGCGTGGATCAGTGAAAGCAGGAGGCACATCCCCATTTCAATCATTCACCTCAAGAGGGATTTGCATGCTCTTGTAGAGCAGCAATTTGTGATCAGTTTTCAGAATTGCCACTCCTGGCCTTTCCCTTTATTTCTTGGCCTACAAGAAAAATCACTGCATTTTACTATTAGCTGACTGCAAAGTAAACCAGAAAGTTCTCTCTCCTAAGGGAATAGTATTTTCAGTGCTCCTAGACAGGGAAGCCTGGTATTTTGGGTTTCTGCTTTTATTATACCTGCATCTTAACATATTATGAGTATCTGCTTATTATCAGAAGTAGAAAAATACTTTATTTCTATCTTCAGCTGAAGCATAAAAGGCATCAGACAAAATCTGCACTATGTGTAAATGCAAGAAGAAACTGCAAGACACCTCTTAAGATGCTGTATGTTAAGTACTTTATGATTCCCAGGACTTGTGAAACAGAAATAAATGCATCTATATTCTGTAGCTTTCAGTGAAGGCATCAAATGTTCAAAGGCTCTGTGGCTTACATGGGAAATCATGCTCTGGTACCTGCAGAGACTAAGCAGAATGCATCCCTGGAGGATGGCAGGTGGGATGCCTTGAGGGGGGCTCTAGATCACACCCCTGGCACACAGACTTACGCCCCAGTTGTCTTTCCTGCAGCATCCTGGACATGGTGCTCAGCCTGGGAGCTGGGGAGCCACCAGGCAGCCCAGGGGTGGGCAGTGGGAAGGGAGCCAACCTCCCACAAAGCTGTGCGTGCTTGGAGGCAGGAGCTCCCAGCACACCAGCTGGGGCACCTCAGTGGGACCAGGGATAATGGTTTTAAACTGAAAGAGGGTAGATTTGGGTTGAACATAATGAAGAAATTGTTCACCGTGGGGGTGTTGAGGCACTGGAACAGGTTGTGAATGCCGAATCCCTGGAAGTGTTCAAAGCCAGGTTGGATAGTGCTCTGAGCAACCTGGTCTAGTGGAAGATGTCCCTGCCCATGGCAGGGGGGATGGGACTAGATGATCCTTAAGGTCCCTTCCAACTCAGGCCATTCGGTGATAACTTGGTGGCCCAGAAATAGCTGGAGTAGAGAGCAGATGTCCCTGCATTGTTGGGAGAAGTTGGGAGGGCCCTCTGGAGCAATGGCTCTCTAACCCTCCTGGAAAAAATTCAATTTTGAACAATAGAACTTCATTCACAGGAACAGTCATTTTTAGACCTATTAATGTCACTGATCTGTGGCAGGAACACAGTTTCTCTGCAGTGTGTCAAGAGTCCACTCACCAGATCTCCCAGAGCTTGTGTTAGTTTTCAGCAGCTCTCAAAGACCTACTGGGGTGAACAGAATCTGCCTGTGGAGAGCAGGAAAAACACGGTGACCCCAGCACCACAGGGGACCACAGTACTCTATATTATTTTCTAATCACTACAGTAGTTTAGATTTTGTTTGAACTTGGATTTCATTCTTTCAACTAAGACCTTACTTCGGTCAAGGTCCCCAGAGTCTGGCACACGTAGGGAGATATTTTGATGAGCTCAGTCACAGACAGCTCCCCCTTTGTGAGGGCAGGGCCAGTGGATTGCTGCCTTTTTGGGTGGCCTCCAATGACACAGCAAACCAGAGGAAAGCCAGGCTGCTGTCAGACCACGCCGTGACAGGAGCAGGCAGGGACCAGGGCTCTGCCTCCCCGCAGGTCACTCTGCGTGTGCCCTGCCTGCCCTCACAGAGCTTCTCTCTCTCAGGCTGCATTTGGTGACTGGCCCAGGTAACGGCTCTACAACCCATTTCAGACTCCTAAAGGAAAGCCTAAGTATTCACAATTACAGAAATTGACTAATTAAAAAGAACGCCTAAACTGAACATACTGTTAGGCTGCAAAAAAATCTCTCTCTACTGAATACAGCAAAGCACTGAGCTGCTTTATAAAATTAGTTTCTAAAATAACCAAGAGACAAGCACATTTCTGTACCTGGAACAAATGTGCAGTGGGTTTCACAGATCAGCTTTTCAGTATCACCAACAGAAAAAGAGGAGCTGCAGAAACACAGGAAGGTCCAGAAAGGAGTGATGCAGCTGGGACAGCCACTGCACCAGGGAAAAGGAGCAAGACGGAAGTTCGGGAGGCAAGGAGGGACCTCAAACTGTGATATGGTCTTGCAGTCTTTCTCTGTGCCATAAAATGATGTGTGCTCAGCACTGAGCTCAGACCACAGAGCCAGCCAGCACAGACAGCTCACAGCCATCTGTCTTACTCTCATGCCATGCAGAACAGGATGGTGGTACCCAGTCAGGTTCCCAGTCTGCCAAAGAATTGATGGGGACTGTGCTTCTCCCTCTGCGTCAAACCTGCACCAGCAGCACCCCAAAAAGGGACAGTGGCAGTGGGGCTGGTGCCTAGGACGGCACAATTACAATTTAATTACCTGGTGTCAATGTAACTCTGCTTTTGATCCATCCTTTGCCCGCAGAAAACAGGACACTAGATCATTTGTAGGTAAACAATAGTATGGAAGCAGTAGCTGTGCCCACAACAGATTTCAAGAGAAACTTCTTGCATTAACGTTTTTTTCAGAAAAGGACAATTGCACTGTAGAGATCACTTTGTCACATCTCAGGGAGTGAGTGCTGACATCCAACCAGCTGGATTATCAGAAAGTTCATTTTCTTTTCATGGTATTTCTCTATAACCACCATCAAACCACAACTGCTTGAAGGACAAAAAATTATTCAGCTTGCCAGTACTTTCTGGCCCTAAAACAGTTTGCTGAAACTAAGCAGGGTTCTGAAAAGTCTCTTATTCATCATTTTGGAAACTACCCTACTGTTCGATATCCACAGCATAAGACAGGATAGCTGATGACGGCTTTTGAGCTGACACTATTAGTCTCCATTAATAAACCAGCAAAAGGCCAGTGTTTTTAACCAGATCACTACATTATTCATCTAACAAAGACAAATGCTACATGCTGCATTTTGCACTAGTCCAAAAGGAACATGAAGGCCTTGCTGAAACAGAGCCTCTGCCCCAGCAAGGGGGGCACAGGGGCCCTCAGGCCTGGAGCTGTGCACAGGAAGCTCATGGAGCTCCCCACATTTGCCAGCTGCCTGGCACAGACCACATCCACAGCAGGGTTCCCCCTCACCTCACTCTGGACACAGGACATGGCAATTATTTGCACAGGGTGAAGTGGATTAATCTGGGCAGTGATAACCAACAGCAAAGAAGTCACTCTGAACTCAAGAGATGGTACAAGAGAGACAATTAAATCTAAGGTATTCTTCCCATCTAGGACAAACTGTCCCAGGAAATTGTATGCTCCAGCTTCCTCAGGTTTTCTGCATGTTTTAAGATATGCCCATTGCCTTCTGCATACATCAGCACATAAAAGTCATCAATTTCCTTCTACACCCAAGGACTGAAGCAGAAAATGAGGAAGGCTGCATTTGACAGATGAAAGCAATCTGGAAAGAAAGTGACTCAGTGCTAACATACTGCAGGGAAGAGAACCCCAGATCAGCCTGGACTGTGAGATGTGGCTGAGGCTTGCAGCTTCCTCCTGGACTGTCTCACTGTTTCCTCAGCCTGCAGGTTGCTGGGTTTTGAGTCATGATTTACTCTTGCTGCAGACGTGGAAGTAGTTTGCCTTCTCACAGCCAGAGCCTGCCTGCCTCAAGCTGCCTTGCCAGACACGAATGGAAGGTAAACAGGCAGATGGGCTCACAGATTAAACTTCAAAACCAGTCAGAGGATTTATCCCCTCAGACGAACTCAAGCCAGAGGCAACCCTGGGGTAGGACTCAGCTCATGAGATGACAGATGAAGGATGTTGAGCACAGCTTTCAGAGCTGGGAAGGGAATGTTAGCCAGAGCTGTGGCCTGAGCTGGAGGAGCACACCAAGCGTGCAACCACACAGCAGTACAGGCCACCTCTGCAGCATGGGAATGGATTCACTCTTCCAGCATCCAGACTTCAAGAGGATCAGTGCTCATTGGTTTGCAGGACAACTCAAGCTGCTGCTCAGCCCAAGGGTTGACTGTACAACCACGCAGGGTGGTGTGTGTAACAAGCAATGCCACTTGGACTGCAAGATGAAACATTAAGCCAATGGACATGTTTGAGCACAAATCCATTGTCCTTTAGAAAATTATTCCTTTTCATGGATTTAGAATGGCTTCAAGACAGAAAGACTTGCCCCCAACAATGCTTGTTGTCAGCAAAGGGGTAGTTAGGAAGGCTTCCTTGTATGCAGGACGTTTTCTCTCACTGGATGAAGCTGTTCCAGACTCCAGCCCCACTGGGATGTGTACTGAGTGCACCTCCTGACTGCATGGAACAGCTCAGACCACATCTTGGGTCTAAGGAAAAGCAGAAAGGTGAGCGTAAACTGAAATCCCTTGCCATGTTTCATATAAACAAAGCCAGGGAAACAAAATAAAAATTGGCAAAAAAACCTGCCAAACACGTATTCTTAGGGATATAATTGGGTACTCAGAAAAATCTTCGTTGAAAAATAGTAGGGACAGGCAGGACATCGTCCCCTGGGAGACAAAAGCATTGTGGCAACCTGCACAGGGGCTGAAGTTTGTGCTGTTCTGCCAGAGCACTGAACCTGCACCTAAGCTTTCCCTTCCTGTTGTTCTCCTGAGGGGGAAGCAGAACTATCCATGAGATCATCTCTTTCCACGTTCCTCACCCTTGCAAGAACAATGTGCTCTTCTGTGGACAAAGGTTTGAGTCACTGCTCTCAGAGGGCTGTGCCTGCAGAGACTGAGCCACCTTGCAGTGAAAGGCTGTGACAAAAGGCTGGAATCATTACATCTTCTCCCCTTCTGCTGGAAATAAACATTTCTGCAATTCAGGAACTGGTCAGAGGGAAACAGCAGAGGGAAACAGCATAAAAATGTAGGTGGTTGCTGCTGCTGTCACCATCACTGGACACCTTCCCAGCTGAGACTGGGAGTAACACCCAGCCTGCCAGAGCCACTTCCCCGCCAGAGCAGGAAGAACTGGGGCTAGCACAGCCACCTTTTGAGTTAAATTCTTGTCTCTGTCTAATTTCCAGCATTCACTCCATGCACTGCTTTCGGCACTGACAGAGCAGCACCCAGCACATCCCTTCTGCTGACAGCTGCTGGAGTGGTGTGGAGCCAGGAACTCTTATTCCCAGAGAGCAGAGAGAAGCCCCAAGGCCTGGTGGGGGTGTGCACCTTCTACCAAAACCATGAGATGAGTGGTGTAAAATCATAAACAAGTGAGCACTGGCCAATTTACAACAAAATCCAAAAAATCCTGCCTTTACAGATAAGTGAATTAGCAAGCCCCAAAGTCTTCCATTGGCCTAGACATACTACCTAATCCTGAAAGATTTACACAGTTCTGAAATAGACACCTATGAAACCTGAAAATCCATGATTATTTTATGACTTAAAACCAGTCATGTTACATACATTTTATTTAATAAAAGTTAAAAACACGTACAAAAATGCAGTTCCATTTCCTTAAAATATAGGCTCAAAATAAAAAGACTGAACAGTAGAGTTCAGGCAGTAAAGTGCAAAGACAGCAGCTATGCCAGTCATGCTTAATCCATAAATAACCCTTACACAGCAGGAAGGAACAGACAGAGCAGACACAGCCATACCGCTGCACAGCTATTCATGCACATCCACAAGAGAACAATCCACACATCCCAGAAAGGGCTGCCAGGAACTGCAGGCCAGGTACACCCAAACAAGGAAGGAGCAGTTGCTTTTCCACATCGTGACACACATACATGACACACTTCTTAAATGTCTGTATTCTCCAGTCCACCGTTTTCCCCGCCATGATGCAACAAACATGACAATTTATATACTTATAACACGAGTTTCCAAACTGTTTTCTCAGGTGAGCACCATAAATGGTCAGTCTGTAAAAAAATGAAGTGCTAAACTGGGTACTAAACTGAGACAGGACATGCTTCCCCTGGTTAAAAGCATGCAAAAACAGCATCCAAAAGCCTGACTTCTCATTCTAAGGGATTTCTGAAAAAAAAAAACCAAAACAACAAAAAAGTAAGAGCAGCAACATCTCTTTGTTCACCACAGAAACTTGGAAAACTGGGTAGCAACAGAAAACAGCAACACCACAAGAATGCACTTCACCAGGAAAAGAGGTTCCAACTGAGCCCTTTGGAGAGTCCAAAGCAAGGTCCACACGCACGCTCCCTGGCACATACACTGGGGTCAGTGGCATTACAGCACGTGTCAGTGAACAGGGTGTGGCCTTTGAAAGATCAGGCACAAAGACTTCAGTACACTTGGCACAATACTCCAATTTAGTGCAGTTTGAAAACTTACTACTGTTAATTATAACTATAGACTTTAGTGTAAAAAATAATGATATAATCTGCTTTAACTGAAACAGGCCTCTGCCCATTTCAGGGGAGTGCCAGTTAAGATCAGCAAGTCA
Organism: Picathartes gymnocephalus; assembly: GCA_013390045.1. Classification (NCBI taxonomy): domain Eukaryota; kingdom Metazoa; phylum Chordata; class Aves; order Passeriformes; family Picathartidae; genus Picathartes; species Picathartes gymnocephalus. The sequence continues at coordinate 276,164 of WEKY01039596.1, forward strand.
GTACTGACATAGATGAGATCCATGCTTTGTCCACACTGGGAAGCAAGACCAGGATTCCAGAACAAAGCAGTAAAAGAGAGTGCATTCCTAGTTATCCACATTTGATGCATATAGGAAAAACAATCCTCATCAGCACTCAACTAAGCCTCAGTGCAGGAGTGGCTGAAGGGAGAAGAGTACAGAAGGAATAAGCAATCCAGAAATATTTCGTTCAGTGGGGGAGCTGTCTCCCAGCAGAACACCTGGTGCTTTGCTCTACTGTCAGCTCTGCTACAGGACATACACACTCCTTCCACACCAGGGGAATGGAGCAGTCCAATACGGGCATTTGGTTACTCACAGCATGCCATTACAACACAGCACTCCTGCAGCCACTGCTTCCATTTCTTACCTATCATTACACTTTGTGTAAAAGAAAATCCATTCAACAGGGAGAGTGTATCGTTTAATAGAAAAGGGTGATTTTATACAAAGTACTGTGGAGAAGTATAAGGCCACATGAAGAGCATGATCAAGTTGACATGGTGGCTATTTCTTAACTCAAGACACAATTAGTACTTCCTCTGGTGCATTGATACAGGTAAAAGAAAGCCTTGAACAATTTCCTATAAGGTGCACAAGCATCCGCAATACCAAAAAATCTTTAATTTTTTATTTCTCCTCTAGTCAAAAAAATATAAAGAGAGACCCACTCATTAATTTTTCATGGGCTATCTTGGCCCATTTTTGCATTTTTCATTTTATTTTGAGATGTTGGTTTAATAGGACCAAAAATAAAGCCTAATTTTTAATGTCAAAATTTCTTAACAGTTTTTGTGCTTCTGCCTCCATCAGAGCAGTCTGGCTCCTCCAAACTTTGCTCCACTGGAGTGTGGACTTGGGAATGCCTCTACCTAAACAGCCAAATTGGCTTCTACTTGCAAAGGGTATGAATTCATAAAATGTTGAGGATTTCAGCACTTGTATTCTCAAATAAGGTCATTCTGGTTTGGTTTGTTTTAAATAATTGACTGACTCACTTTGATCTCCAATGTACCTGCCTAAGGAGGGTGTAAGAGCACTAGCCCACTGCAGGATCAGGATTTTCAAGTGTGAAAACACCAACCAGTAGGAGTTATCAAATACTAAGTGTTTACAAAACGCTCTGAATGCAATAGTTTAGGTTTGCTGAAAAGGAGTTTCCAAAACTCTTGGTCTCATCCAGCACAGCCCTACTAATGCAAGTAATTTGCCTGCATAACAAGACCAAAATGAACAAATACAAAATATATTTGGTATAGAAAATAGTACTATAAAAATTGAAAACCACCCTGTTTTACTGTCCATCAAAATATTAACAGCAAGCATTACAAGTAACTTTTTTTAACCTATTGCCAAAATAATTTCCAAAGAGTTCTACTTTCCTGAAGTGCTGGTGATTGCAATTGCCCAAGTACTGAAAAAAACAAACAGGGAAGGGACGAGGATATATGATAGATCTCTCACACAGCACTATCAACAGAGGACCTAAACTGCAGGAAACTAAAGTCCACACAAACACGGGGAAAACAAAAGCCATTGCCCATTCTGTTGTTGCCACTGGAGCTCTTCCTGATCTCCAGAAAGTTTGCACGGAAGGTGCTTCTTCACTCTAGCCCTGGCACACAGGTGATGGCACAGGGATGAGCATACTCAGAGCGCTGCTGCTCTTGGGTTTCTCTGCCGTGGCAATTCTGCTGAGTTTGCCAACCTCTGTCTGCCAGCTGGGGGTCTTCTTGGTGGCCATGTGGCGGCGGGTGTGCTTTGTCAGGTGATCGCTGCGCATGAAGCGGCGCTCGCACACCGGACAGGAGAACTTCTTCTCCCCCGTGTGCGTTCTGCGGTGCCGCGACAGTTCATCCGAGCGGGCAAACTTCTTGTCACAGCCGTCCCAGTTGCAGCTGAAAGGTTTTTCTCCTGCAGGACATAAAGGAAGCATATGTTACTTTTGAGAAGCTGCGTTGCAGTCTTATCAAAGAACTAACTTAAAATCTGCCTTGCAAAAAACAGTGAGTTCCACAGAACTGCTCATTTGAGCAGTAAATGTAAGGTTAAGCTAAAGTTCTGTTCCAGAGAAAAATAATAGGTATCATTTCTACTTATTTCCTTGTATCTCTCTGTAAATGTTCTTTAATCAAGTCTGGTTTTTCAGTTGTCCAAAATTCCAGTTTAGAGAAATAGAGCTTTCATAAAGCTGCCTTATCCACTGACTGAACTAGAAGCAAGACCCTGCCCCCATCCCCGTGTGTTCACATCTCTCTGGCTGCAGCATGTCATCCACAAATACTGTGGGCAAACAGGAAGCCTGGAATGGAGCCTCGGGGTCCTGCTGCTCCAGTGATTCAGTCCCACACACAAACACACCCCAGCGAGCGGTCCTGAGGCAAAGCCTGTCCTGCCAGCCCCCCACAGCAGTCAGCAAGGCTGCCCACATCACCTGCTGCTCATCCTGGGCCACTGCTGAACACCCCACCTGTCCTGAACAACCACAACTGCAACTACTGCCTGCAACTCCCACAGAGCTCCAGATAAACTTCTACCACGTGGCCCAAAATTATGAGGACAATTCAGAACAGAAGAGAAGGGGCCTGCAGAAAGGAAGCCCCACAGGAGTGTTCTTACTTCAGGTATTGAGAGTAAGGCCTATGGAGAGTAAACTCCACTCTTACTGAGAGTAAAGTCTGCTGGCTGTGCTATCATCTAGCTAGGCAGTGTGCAGGGAAAAGGCAAGGAAAGAAAGCTGAACTACTCTTCCTCCTGATCTTGTGATGGGAACTGGCTAGTGAGGGGTCAGTGTGTTTCACCTGCCATTGATGTCTTAATCATGATACAGGGTCACACACAGGCTTCCTATGGGTCAGCAGCCATGTGCACAAAGCCAGGCACTTGCTGATAGTCTATTTATCCTGGAGCACCAGGTTTAATTCAGCAGCCTCTCAAGCCAGAAGCAGAAGCATCATTCTACCTCTGAACTACAGTTTACAAGAATTATCGGCTTCATGTAGAGATTAAGCTCTTTTCCCAAAGGAACTGTGAAGACAAGCTGGCAAACTAATGTAAATCCTATCATGCAAGCTGACATCCAATAAACCAGTGACTGTGGGGTAACAGCAGGTAAGGGAAAAAAGTCAAGGAAAACCAAAAATAGACAGAACTATTCTATACCAATTTCCCGCTACGCCTATCCTTCAACATCAAAAATATCCCTGAGAACTCAGTTTTAATTTAACAAGATCCTGGAACCAGAAAAAGAATAAGTAAAATACGTGTACACTCTTTCCACACTGACCCAATTTTATGGAGCAAATCAGTTCCTATTAATTACAATTAATTTTCATTTACCCCTAAAATTCCCTTTCCGTAACTGAATAAACTGTTACATTCCTGTAGCAGCTCTACTTCTAGCACAGCAGCCCAAAATCTCAATGGATTCCCCCATTTTGCCTAAACAAAACTCTGGGGGAACAAAACAGGAGAGGAGAAAAAAAAAAAAAAAGGCAAAAAACCCCCCCCAAAAAAACCAGTTTCTAAATTTCTCTTTTAATTAAGACCAACTACCTGTACTATGATTTGCTTACACCAGACCTCTCCATGCTCCAAAACAAGGGCCTTGCACAATTCATTCCAATCCAGTCCAGATGGCAGGATTCCACTTAGATCCAAACACACGCACACAGACAGCAAAGCTTCACTCCAACTAAAGCCTGTGAAATTCAACTAACACTACAGGGTCAGCTGAGGTCTCAGAACAAAGTATGTCTTGTTTTGCTTGTCCATGGAAAATGAACATTCCTTCCACCCCTGAGATGGGCAGAAGCTTCCCCCTCGCCTGCTTCTTCCCTTTCCCACCCCCGTCCCGCAAAAAAAGTGCATTTCAGCACCCCAACACAAGCCAGCAGCAGAGCCCTGTCGTACACACCAGTGTGGGTGCGAAGGTGGGCTTTGAGGTGGGAACTTTTGAAATAGGTTTTCTTGCACCCGGGGAAGTCACAAACATAATTCCTGCGCCTGGAGAAGTCCATCTGGGGGGTGCAGGTCTGACCAGAAGCGATGAACACGGGAGCAGGGGCGAGGGGCAGTAACTTGGTGCTGCCAACAGTCACCACGGTCTGCGGGCACTGCGGTGTCTGTGTGACAGTGGGTTGGGGCAGAACCAGCATGACAGTCCCCTGAGGCACAGAAGGTCCCATGAGCACAGGCTGGGAGAGCGGGGCTGTCTGTGGCAAAATAGGTTTCATGGGAGTCGAGAGTGCTGGAGCTGAAGGCTTGACATAGCCATTGATCATGCTGCTTTGTCCATTTAAAGGGATCATTTGACAGAGAACCTGGGGGCTTGAGACAGGGGCAGGTGTCACTGGGGTAGCTCTTTTCTGCAAGTCATTCTCACAATTCTTTGGTAAGTGGGTTTGCGGTGAAACAGGCCGGACTGGTAAATAAAGTTGCCCTTTATTGGTCACAATACCACTGGAGTCATGTGCATAAGGCTGATGTAGTGGAGAGGTTTTGTTGATTAAATCACCCGCAGCACACGTGTCCTGTGGCAGTCTGGAATGTTTTTGGCCATCCACTCCACACCAGTCTCTGGAAGTGCTGTAGCCTGAAGTTACCTTTGTTTTCTCTTGCACAGCAGGAATGTGGTGGTAAGCAGAACTATCACCTGTGTGACGTATGACACTTGTTGCCATGGCCCTGCAAGACTGAGGTGCAGAGGATTCAGAGATCACTGGCTTCTGACTGCACTGTGGCCCCACGCTGAGAACAGATGGCTTGGTTATGGGAGAGGCACCGGTCGCTGATGTGACTGAGCAGGCAGCTGTATTTGCCATGACAGTCCTTGGTTTGGAGTAAGTGACTTGTGAGGACAGGAGCGTAGCTGCCGACATCTCAACAAAGTCAGGGCTGTGCGGAGGGGTCATGCACTGCAAAAGAAACCCACACCAGTTGTGGATCAGTGTAATTCCATAGCAGTTTTCCCCTATCTTTACTCTGAGAAATGAAATTACATGCCCTCTCCCAGCATCTCAGAATGTGCCTCTTAGGACAATCTGATTAAAGTATACTGATGTGGTTTAATCCCAGATGGCAACCAAGTTCCACGAAGCCACTCACTCACCCTCCACCCCCAGATGGATGGGAAGGACAATCAGAAAAAGGTAAAACCTATGGGTTGATATAAGAACAAGTTAGTAATTCAAATACAGGAAAATACAATAATAAAAATACTAATTGTAATAAAAAGGGAGATAAAAAGAGAGAGAGAAATAAAGCCCAAGACAAACAAATGATGTACACTACAACTGCTCACCACCCACCTGGCCTGACCCCAAGCAGTGATCAGCCCCTTCTGGCCAACTACCCCCCAATTTATACACTGAACATGATGCTCTACGGTATGAAATATCCCTTTGGCCATTTTGGTCAGTACTGTCCTAGCCATGCTCTCTCACGGCTTCTCCTCCTCACTGGCAGAGCAAGAGACACTGAAAAATCCTTGGCTTAACTGTTGCTGAGCAGTGCTTACCCTAAAGCATCAGTGTGTTATCAACATTATTCCCATCTTAAATCCCAAACACTGTACCAACTAGTAGGATGAACATTAACTCTATCCCAGCTGAAAACAGGACAATATCCACGTCATATTCTGTGTCATTTACATCATGCCCACACTCTTCAATACATCCCAATTAACCATCATTATTTTTCCTGTCTTTTGATACAGGCATCATTCCCTTAGTCTATGGGCCATCCCTCTAAAACATCTGTTGAGTTCATTTATGCATTGCTTTGGGCTCCATCTCACAGCAGTCCTTCAGGGCAGGAAAGATGGTATGTTATGTTGGATTGCTGCTTGCTGAAGTCAGTTCTCATTCCATCGCTGCTGTGTTTGCCCAGTTTCATCAAAGTTTGTTCTTCCTTCATCTGGGTGATTCCTACTGCAGCCAGCTCAGCAGTGGTGAAATGAGTGTTAATGGCAATTAACATCACACAGTCCAAATCACTGGCTGTTCTCGCACAGAACCAGATCCCCTGGAAGCAAACTTTGGACTTCCTATCCTCCCACATTACCCACCAAGTGCACCCAGGTCCTTGAGTAAAAGCAATCCCATGGATGGGTTTGTCATTGCCTGATGCAGGAACTACCCAGATTGTTTTCCCCAGCATCTTTTCTGTGTGCACTACAGGGACTTTATCCCCTTCCACACTACGTACAAGTTTAGCTTGAGCACGGCTGGCCCAGCTGGCAGATCCTCTAGTGCTGACTGCCCAGGTGGTCTTTGCTAAATGTGTATCCCATTGTTTGAAAGCCCCACTACCCATTGCTGTCAGTAACAGTCTGTTCTATCGTTCAATTTTCCTGGAGACTAGCACATGATAGGGCAAGAGATAAACCTACACAATGCCATGCCTTTCAATCTAGGTGTCTGTGAGGTTGTTTTGGAAATGAGTCCCCTTGTCTGGCTCAATTCCTTCTGGGGTGCCATGCTGCCATAAGACTTGTTTTCCAAGGCCCAGGACAGCATTCCAGGCAGTGGGATGGGGCATGGAATAGGTTTCCAGTTATCCAGTGGTTGCTTCCACCGTCATGAGCACATGGTGCTTGCCTTGGTGGGTTTGTGGGAGTGTGATAGAGTCCATCTGCCAGGTGTCCCCATATTTGTACTTCAGCCATTTTCCTCCACATCAAAGAGGCTTTAACTGCTCAGTTTGAACAACTGAAGTGTATGTTTCACAATTATGGATAGCCCTACAATAGTGTCCATGGTCATGCCCACCCCTCGATCATCACCCCATCTACACGTTGCATTTCTTCCTTGATGGCCTCAGATGTCATGGAATCACCAAGCAATAAGTAATTCACTCTTGTGTTGCCAATCCAGATCCACCTGAGCCACTTCAATCTTAGGAGCCTGATGCGCCTGTTGGTTGTTTCGATGTTCCTCTATGGCCCAAGTCTTGGGTACATGAGCATCCACGTGACATACCTTCACAACCAGGGTCTCCACCCAGGCAGCACTATCTTGCCACAAGGCAGGAGCCCAGATGAGTTTACCTCTGCTCTGCTTCCATCACTGCAACCACCACCACAGGGTATTTGCCACCACCCATGAATCAGTACAGAGATAAAGCATTGGCTGTTTTTCTTGTTCAGCAGTGTCTAAAGCCAATTTTCGCCTCTGCAAAATGACTCAATTCACCTTCTCCTTCAGCAGTTTCTGTAATTTTTTGTAGGATACTCCATACAGCCACTTTCTATCTTCAATGCTTTCCTACAATACAGCAGGAATCATCAAACAAGGCATAATGTTTCTCATTTTTTGGTACAATAAATATGATACAATAGAGTCTCTTCAGCACGTCACCTCCTCCTCAGGTGGCATCCAGGAATCTCTGCCCTCTCACCAGTCCCAGGAGTCTTGAAAGTAATCACGCTGACTGCGGTTTCCTATCTGAGTACCACCTAGTGTGACCAGCAAGACCCACTTACTCCACACAGCATCAGCTACGTGATGTGTAGGAGACCCATCCTTGGCAGATCCAGCCCAGCACTGGAAATCAGGATGCCAGGGGAGCTGTGCTTCAGTACCAACCACTCCCAAAGAAGCTGGAACCTCTTCATAAGCTTCCCGTATCTCTTTTACAGCTGAAATACAGTGGGCTTCAGATCCTCTGCACCCCTGACTCCAAAACCCTAGAGACTGACCCAATTCTCCCCTGGTGCTTTCTGCCACAGGTTCCAGGTACGGCCATATTCCTTGGCTGTGGCATAGAGCACCTTTTTTGTATCTTGTCCTGCCTGGACTGGCCCAAGGTCTGGGGGAGAGTTAATTTTCTACATGAATTATCTCCTGTTTAATTTGTTCAAAGGCTTGTTGTTGTTCAGGGCCCCATTTGAAATCATTCTTCTTCTGGGTCACTTGACAGAGAGGGCTGACAATCAGACTGCAATTTGGAATGTGCATTCTCCAAAAACTCACAATGCCTAAGAAAGCTTGTGTTTGGTCTTACTAGTTGGTAGAAACGTAGCTGTTATTTTGCTAATCAAATCCATTGGGATCTGATGACGTCCACCTTGCTATTTTATTCTTAAAAACTGGATCTTCTGTGCAGGTTCCTGGATCTTACTTTGTTTTACGGCAACTTTCAGAGGGATTTGGACTATTTTCTTCCCTTTCTCAAAAACTTCTGCTGCTGTACTGCCCACAATGGTATCATCAATATATTGCAGGTGTTCTGGAACTGGATCAGTCCATGGCAAATGGTTCAAATTTCTGCCACGTGGTTTGTGCACACTGACTTCATCTGGATCTGTGGGTGACTGTGCCTTGCTCCTGTCGTAATAAACCCCCTCTGGTACAGCTAACTCCCTCAGGTACCAGATATCTCTCCCCACAGCAGCCAGCCCACCCAGGTGACAATCTCTTTCCCGAAGGGACACCTTCGTGAAGAGTATCCTTCACACTTGACAGACTTGACTCCAGAGGCTGAAGACTTGTGTCATTTTTCCAATTACCTTGTCAATGCTCTCTTCCCTAGGAAGTCATCCCAACTGCTTGGCTTCCCTATCTCCTAATTCCAGGCTACTAGCCCCACTGAAGCAGCCAGGTGATAATGTGCACACCTGGACAGCAGCTGAAACTTTTTCACATATCCCACAGCTCCCTCAGGGACAGAGATCAAGCAGTTACCTCGTGTTCTGCCTCTTCCTCCAGTTTTTCTGAGGGCCCTACTTCATCCTCCTTTACTAAATGAGCTGACTTTCATGTCCATTTCTTCTTGTGTACAAGGACAACTGATAAGGGCACAAGCTCATCCTCTGGCTCAGCTGCATCATCTCTTGCTGGGGTCTGAGTAGTCAAACTGCATGATGCCAGCATCTCACCAGCCACAAACAGCTGCTTAACCCTAAACAAGACCTGAACCATATTCACAGTTTCTGGTCATTCACAGACCATGCTGGTTTCAGCATCCCAAGGATATTCAAAATTTTCAAAATTCCCATGCCTGGAGAAGAAGGGGAAGATTGTATGTGTCTTCTACAAAGGTTGGCTCTCCGAGGCAAAAGGTAAAAGGTGTCACTATTAGCAGTTCCTAATAGATGGTTCCGCTATGATGCTGAGAGTATGGAAACCAGATTAGTTTCAAGGCCAGCAGTTCTGTGCTATCATAATCCAGTGTTATGAAGTACAATAAAATGATAACCTTAGCCCAGCCCCCAGAGATGATACCACAACACAAGGGGGAACATACACAGCAAGTAAATTGTTACATAACACAACAACTCTGATAGCAAATAATTCAACATTGTGATCAACAACTCATAAACTAGTAAGACAAATCCTGATTGCAGATTTGTTTCAACATGGTCTGGTCAGATCTGTCATGGAGGAGAATCAGAAAGATAAAACTCATGCGTTGACATAAGAACAAGTTAATAACTGAAATAAAGTAAAATATAGTAACAACAATTGTAATTTTTATTAAAGGGAAATAACAAAAAGAGAGAGAGGAATAAAACCCAAGAGAAACAAGTGGTGCACAGTACAATTGCTCACCACCCACTGACCAATGCCCAGGTCCTTTCCAACGTCACTGGTTATCCCAGTTTCTGTGCTGGGCATGATGCTCTATGGCATGGAATATCCCTCTGGCCAGTTAGGATCACCTGCCCTGGCCATGCTACTTCCCAGCTTCCTCTCATGGGCAGAGCATGGGAAACCGACAAGTCCTCAACCTGGGGTAAGCACTGCTCAGCAACAACTAGAACATCAGTGTGTTACCAGCATTATTCTCATCCTAAATCACAAACACAGCACCGTGCCAGCTACTAGGAAGAAAATTAACTCTATCCTAGCCAACACCAGGACACTACATTGCCTTATCTCATGGCCATTCCGATTATGCTCAAAAGCACATTAATAAATGGAAGGCAATGAGGCAGCTGCATAAAACCTGCATAAAACACTGCAAGTATACTCACTGTACCACAAAAAAGTCTTTCATTCCTTTCTCCTCAGCAATGGGCACAGCTGTAAGAGGCTATGAGCAGAACAAAACAGACCAACAATAGACAGCAATACTGCACCTTTCCATTTCAAGCTCCCAACAAGCCCTAGCTCTTTTCTCAATGATTACCTCATTATCTCATGACTACTTCTGAGATAAAGACAAATGAAACTGCTTTCTCCCTTCTTATTCATCCATTTCTCTCTATGCTCTCTTCCTGAATCACGTCTCCTTTAGCACTGAAAGGTATCTCCTGTGCTACTCAAGAGACAGTGTCACACTAAGCAGCAGGAGATATGGCAGCTGTTCATCAGCCTCTTTCCTCTATTATTCCCCTTTTTCCTGGCAACTGCATACTAGAAGCCTACTGGCTGAAATGGGCACCAAGACCTTTTTTAATACGTACTTTTGTTGCAACATAAATTGAAACAAAAGGAAAAAAATATAGATTCAACCAACATTACTCAGCTGGAGTAGACCAGTGTCTGGAGAAATAACAGACTACATGTACCAACACACAGCACAGAAACTAATTAAATTGTCTATTTCATAATGGTAACATATACTTTTTCTTACAGTGACCAGTGAAGTATAATGTCATCAAGGCCCTTTTTTTATACAGTGCTTGCAGGATATGTTGATGCCAAATCACCAAGGCTCACTCTGCCATTCTTACTCAAAGTGCTCCAAGAAACCTACAACAGCCATCTCGACATCCCTGTCAAATCCAATAACCTGTCAGCAAGGGCTTGCACACCTTAATTTAACAAAAGCCCCTAGATTTGCTAAACCAGAGACAGCAAAAAAACCCAAACTCAACATGCTCACCTCACTACTCTGTGCACACACAAAGCACAGGCTGTGACCAAGGGACACCTGAGCAAGCCTGTCTTTTCCAGCCAAGTTAAAGCACTGCAGGGATGTGACATCTAGGTGCTGGGCATATTTATTTTGTGTTCATGTTTTTCTTACCAGTGTCGATAGATAGTCCTTTGGTAATTCAGCTGTAGCCTCAGCGTGCATTGTGAAATCCCCAGAATCCGAGAAGGGCGTGAGGGGCCTTATCTTTAATATGTCACCTTTCTGCGATCTTTGACCCCAGGAGCTCATACAAACAAGGGCTTCAACAGCTTCAATGTCGTTCTGCTCCAAGGTGCTGCAGGTAGACCTTTCACTGTCATGTCGCTGCCGTTCACGGATAGACTCATAGATGTCCACAATGTCAACCTGAGTGTAATCGGATTGCTGGCTATTAGGACAAGTCAGAATACAAAGCTCACACCACCCACACACTGTCTGCTCACAATGAAGGTCAATTGAAACAGATCCCATGCCCGCGGCAAGACTTTTACCAACCGGGTCAACTCCCACTCCCCCCCAGCAGCTCGTCTCCACATTCCCTTTCCTTAAAAAAAACCCAAAAAAAAA
>WEKY01039596.1:290271-343176 GCA_013390045.1 Picathartes gymnocephalus
GGGCCGCTGCCAGTCCCCTCCCCCCCCGTGGTGCGTGCGGCGCGGCACGAGCGCTCCCGCGGACCGCCGCCCGCGTGCTCGGGAGCGCCGCTAGTCCCGCAGGTTCCCGGCACCCGCCGCCCGCTTTCCCGTTTTGGGGAAGCGTCCCTGTTCCCGGAGGTTCCCGGCACCCGCCGCCCGCTTTCCCGTTTTGGGGAAGCGTCCCTGTTCCCGGAGGTTCCCGGCACCCGCCGCCCGCTTTCCCGTTTTGGGGAAGCGCCCCTGTTCCCGCAGGTTCCCGCCGCCCGTTTTCCCGTCGAGGTCCTGCCTGCCACATGCCATAGGGGAGGGGTCAGGCGCCTGCCTGGCCACGGCACTGCTTTGCCGGATAGAGGATTTGGGATTACAAATAGCCCTAAACCCCCTCCCAAAATCCACGAACGGTCAGTGTTACGGACCATTGGATCCACTGGTGTTGGAAGGCCTCCCCTGGGCCAGCCCAGCATGTGCCTCTTAAAAGCGTTCAAGTCACAACGTATATTCTATTGAAAAATGTATGTTCTTCGGTTTTTCCTGTCCCCAGCTCTTGTTTTCATTTTCCAGCGGCAGCCCTGTATTGGTCCTGTGATTCCCAGCACGATTTGTGGTTGTACTGGGCAGCACCAAGAACTGGCAGTGGGCGGCACCTACCACAGCTACGGCAGCTCTGCATCCCAAAGCCTGCGATAGGACAGGGAAGACCTGGGTCCCCGGGGAGGGGTCAGACCTGCGTCCCTGGGGACAGGACAGATGTGGGTCCTTGCCAGCACTACCCCAGCCTGCCCCTGCCCTCTCCCTTATGCCTCCCTGAAAAGAATGTGGACAGCAAAAAGCATTTTATCCTGCTGAATTATCTCTATTTGTTCCTCCCCTGATTTCTCAAGTTGTGACATCCTCAAGTGTCCACGCAGAGAATCATCTTGAATCTTTGGGCTCCTTCTGCTGTCAGTTTCATTTGGCCACGGGGGTTTATTTTTTCCATTACAGCTCTTCCAAATCCCCATCCTTCCCTGCTGTCCATGTAGTTTCTAAAGCTTCACTGCACTGTGCTCATCCCTGCTCTCCATTACTGCACATTTCATGTCCTTCAGCTTTCCCAGCACTACCATTTCCCAGCCCATCAAACAACAAATTAAAAGGACTCCCTGGCCAGTGCTTTGTGCAGTGCATAGGTTACCAGCAGCCTTCTCTCCATATTTGCATGGGACCTGCTGTGCTGGAGCCCTGGCCTCTGCTGTATGAGGGTAAGGAAAATGCTGATAATTCAAACTGCAAATTGAGTTCTAACATTAAAGAGTTCTGTTCACAAAAGGGAATCGGTTGTGTGACAGAGAATGAAAAAAATTTGTGAAAATGTCATCAGTGTCTAAAAAGCACAGTTGAGGTGGCACAGTGGGGACACACGGTTTGTGCCTCTCCTGTAAATCACTAATTGCTCTTTGGAAAACCAGACCCAATTGCATGGATCCTTTTCAAGAAAAATCTTTAAGGAATTGTAAAACTAGGAAAATACTGTTCTATTTTGCATGTTTTTCAATTCTGCTGTAGCTGGGAAGTGACTTGTGTTTGTCTCCTTGCTTCTTGTTGTAACACATGCAGCTCCTGCTCAAAGCACTTCCTCACACAGCCTTAGTCACTGACAGCAGAGACTTTTAATTGAGTAATAGCATCTGAAGGAAGCACAGCAGTCTCACCAGGGAAGAAGCAGTCACAGGGAAGTAGAGTGGAATCATTTCTCCTGACTCGCAACAGGGTGTTTCCCATGTCACGCACCACAGGCTCTGCCTACATGTTCCAAGTTCCCCAGGAGCTCGTGGATGCAAGATCAGTTAAAAGAAGTGGTGTTACAGGTCTGTACCCCGACTTGTGCTATTGGGAAAATGTGCTTGATTGTGTTCCCCTTGCTCCGCTAAAAATGGCAACTAAAGTTTTTAAAACAAATCCTTGGAACTCTTACCAAAGTCACCTGGTTTGCCTTTTTCTGCTGCCAGCTGAGGCAGTGTTAGATGAGGAAGGAGCACCTTCATCCCCACGTCGAATGTCAGGGGTCTGAACCCCACGGAGCCTGAGCCCCCAGCTCTGGCAGCCTTACAGCTTCTCCCTCTCTCCCGACTCCTACTTCTCCCTGCTTTCTCTTTCCCTTCCCAAGGCTGCACCAAGGTGAATAATAAAGCAGTTAACATTATCCTGCTTCTTTGTACTTATGCCTACACCCACTGATTTCCCCATGGGTCTCACCCAGCAGCACGGCTTCCTGAGCTCCTCGGGATGATCTGCACTGGCTGCAGTTTCCCTCCTTGGAGGTGGTAACCTGGAACAAAGCCCAGGTATCCTCAGTACTCTACTCCAAAGAGCTCAGAGCAGCCTACCCATGGCGGTGGCTGCGGGATGCCGGTGTCTCTGCCCTGCCTGCCTGTGGCAATGTGGTCTCCCTCCCAGTAGAGCCATCCTGCACCAGCCCCCTCCTCCAGTATTCTCTGGGTCGGGCTCTCCCAGGACCATGTGGTTTTATAAAGGCCTGTTTAACTCAGACCACTGGCAAACACTTCAGAGAAAAGCTTTCTTTGTTGGACACAGATAATGCCTTTGTTCAGAGGTAGGAAGGAGCAGATGTAAGTGGCTGCAGTGGAGGGTTGAGAAGGCTCTGCTCTGGTTATCATATCCTTTTGGCTGGGATGACGAGAGAGAGTCAAACATCCTGTGTGGGTAGCAGGGAAAATAATTAATACTGGAGGCTGAAAACAACAAAAGGTCATGCAGGCAGCTTTCCCCCATTCCCTTTTGGCAGCTAATTATGCCATAAACCATTCAAAAGAGACTGAAGGGAGAATATTATGGGCTCAGACAGTTTTCCTAATATTTACCAGCAGTTAAAAATAGACCAAAGCAGTTGTCTGGGGTGCAGCTTTACAGTTCGTGCATTTTGGCAGCAGCATGTGGTCTGGCTGAATACAGCAGCAGGCTACTGTAGCAAACACACAGAGCCTAGCAAATTGGCAGAGCACTAAATAAATATAGATAATTACAATCAGAGATCCCGTGCAGGGGCCGTGAGAAGCTTCATGGGAAGAGTAAAAGACTGCATTAGAATGCATGTGGTAAGACATGTGCGAGGATGCATCTCTGTCCCCTCTCCCTCCTCTGTTGTGAAGGACAGAGCAGTCAGAGGTGCCACAAACCCCAGATTGTCCCAAACCACACTTGCTGGGCCGACATCAGCAGAGGAGAAAGAGAAACGCCCCACCACGGAGGAACTAAGGAGCTCTGGCAGGTAGTGTCTGTCAGCAGCTGATGGAAACGGCTGCAGCAGCCCTTGGCCAAGGGCAGGAGCAGGACCAGGACCAGAGGGATTCACCCGAGGGAATGACAGACATACAGAAGGTGGTTATAGTCACACTTATATACAGGGTATCTCTGAGGGGAAAGGGATATAAGGGATAACCATGAAGAATAGAGGTGGGAAGAAAAAGAGAACAGAAGAAAGCAGGCAGACCAACAAGGAATATTTCTTGGTAATTTCTGAATGTAAAAGAGATGATAAATCGAGGAGCTTTCACAAAGCCTGCGGCCCAGCTGACATCGAGTGTGTGTGTGAGGGACGTTTTGGGGGGTTGTCTCTGCAGTGGAGCGAGCGGGTCCAGCCGGAGGGACGGCGGGGCTGAAGGGACGGGGACATGCTCGCAGCGTGCCGGCGGAGCCAAGGGCAGTGCCGGACAGCGGGTCAGAGGGAAGGGCAGTGCAGACGTGCCGTGTCCCCGCACTGTCACGCTGCGTGTGGGCCAGCTGCCGAGGGGGACATCTCATGTATGGCTGCGGCTATCGGATAGCGCAGCAAATCCCGCCGTCCGCCCCGGCAAACTGCCTACGTGTCTGCCAGCAGGGACAGCCTGTGACTGCAGCCTCTGCCCAAAGGGAGGACAAAACCATGGTCCTCACGTGCTGTCCCCAACTGGTTTGAGTCAAAAGTCAAATTCTTCCTGGCCTGCATCTTTCGTATTCGCTTTCAGAAGCAGATTGAGCTTTTGGTGCATGGGAAAGCATCCAAGGAGTGGGGAAGCAGCCAGCACAGCATAAGGAAACATAGCCACGTTACAACAAAAGGAAAGGCTTTAAGAGAAGAGCCACAAAAACTGCTTCCCTCTCTATTTTGGACCCAGTGTGCTGATAAAATAAACACGGGCTGCCAATTTTTTTTTCTTCACTCCTAAAAATATGTTCCTACACAAAAAGATGCTAACTGCATCAAAGACTTCGTGAGCCCTGGCAGTACTACAGGGAGAAATCACCACTCAAACGGATTTGTTATGAGTATGTGAAACATAGTGTTTACTGAACTAAAATAATCCAATTCACAAATATTGATTACACGTGTGGACTGTCCACAGGTCCCCTGTAATAGAAATAAAAAAATAAGTGACAGTGATAAGTGTGACATACTAGTGCACCATCTGCTCGCTTGAGTGCACCATCTGGTTTTTCTACTGCTGCTATTTGTGCCCTGATCCTATTTTAGTGGCACCAGGAGATGGATTCAAAAACCAGCAAAATTTAAACTCCATACTATTTATTTATTGTTCTGCTTAAGAGGATGTCTTCATTGTTTTCACTGTTCCCTTGACCTCAGCATTACTGTTACCTAAGCCTACACATATTTTCTGACACACAGTATATTAAAGCATTAGCAATGCATGTTCCCCTCTTTTGGTCATCTCAGGACTTGCTGGGGCAGCTATCAAGCCTATGTGCAAACATATGTTTCATCCTGAGTTGTCTTCCACATGTTAACAACCCTGCAGTGTTTTCATGCAGCACTCAGGTGCTGGAGGACATCCTGTGTGACCAGAGACTGACAGCTGGACCACTGGACATCATTCCTAGTGGGGGTGATTGGTACCACAGGGGCAGCAGTGGCCGGGCATTAGCATTGGCTCCCCCAGTACCAACACTGACATCTCCCCTGGGACATTGTCCACGGGCACCCAAGTGTTGTGCAGCACCGAGTACAGAACGGTGCCAAGCCCCAGGGAGGACTCTGGGCAGGTGGCTGATCACAGGTGTCCTGCTGTCTTGTCACATGTGTTTTTTGACATCAGATTGGGCTTGTTTAAAATCCTGCTTTTTCCCATTCTTCACACTGGCTCTGGATTACCCAGTTGGTATCTCTGCATGGCTCAGATGCACAGCTTCTGTCCCCCCCAGCTTGTTTGATAATGTGAGACAGTACTGAGCACCTTCAAAAGCTTCCCCCAACACGCCTTTCTGGGAATGTGCTCTTCTTATGTACCTGAGAATGGCCGAGACATTCCAGACATGGTTGTCAGATGAAAGATTGCTTGAGCTCATGTCTCTAAGCAGACCCTAAAATAAGAGTCCATATTACTTCTGGTCTAGTGCCTTATCTGTATCCCTGTTGCCCTCTCCCTGCCCACTTCCAGGGTGACTCCTGACCCTGCACTTCCTGGGGAATTAATCACTCACATATCCTTGCTCCACATCATCCACTCTGAAGCTTTTCTGTCTCCTCCTCCTCCTCCTCCTCCCTGGAGCTGCATCTCCTGTGCTTTCCTTCACCAGCCCTGCAGAACAAGCCTCTCCCTCTCCCTTCTTGGCCCTCTCCTGGTAAAATATTAAGAATAAGGAACATCCCAGTAAAAATGTCACTATCAGGGTTTGCAGTTATTGACCATCACTGAAAGTCAGACAAATGAGGGGACTGAGCAGGTGCAGGAGACCAGCCAGGGGAGCCCTGAACAGAAGTAAACACAAAGCTTTTGTGGAAGAGAATGAGACAGATGAGAAGGCCACCTTCAAACTACTGTCCTTGGCACCAAACATGCCTCCACTGCTGCTCTCCTGCACATGGATGTCCTTGTGGACACCAAGGCTCAGCCCTGCTTGCCCGTGGATGTGTTCTGGCCAGGGGTGAAGAACCTGGCTGTGGGGCCACCAGTGCAGTGGGAGCGTGGTCTGTCCCCCCTGCTGCTCACAGATGCACAGGGTCTGCACAGATGAGCAAGAGACAGAAGCTGATGTACCCCTGGCTCTGCGTGCTCAGCTTTGCTTGCTGCTTCCTACAACAACATACATGTATAAATTATGTCAGAGCGAGTGCACTGTGAATTTTCCTGTATAAGGTCCTCCCCGTGGCAACCAGCTGTCACACCACACTCACCCAAACAGAGATGTGATTGCTAATCCATCAGCAGGTTTATAAATAAACTCCTCACCAATCACTCTGGCTACACCATCACCTTCTTCCAGTTCCCTTGGGCTGCGCTGTGCCCACTCCCATCTCTGCCCCTAGTTGCAGGGTCTGCATCCTGCCCACCTGACACCTTCCTTTGCCTCCCCAAACACTCCCAAGTGGGCAGAACAGCTGTGCTCTCACAGACACGTTGTGCCAGCTGAGTCAGCCCGTGCTCCCTCACGGGTGACAGGGTTTCTGTGTCCCTCTCCAATGCCACGTTTGTCTCATTGGGCATCACAATGCCAAATGCTGGGGGGCCAGAGAAGAGCTGCAGCTGGCAGGACAGACACCAAATCCAGGGACAAGGACATGTCCCTGGTAAATGACAGCCAAAGCAAAGGAGGGCATGAGCTGAGGAGATTGCTTGTAAGGATAATTTTCCCCCTGCAGTGCTTGCACTCAAACTATGCCTCAATGATTATATACCCTGAGCAACCTCCTACATAAAATGCTGAATTAACTATATATTAAAGGACAGTCAAGTATAGGATTTTACTGCTGAAAAATACATTTTCCATTAATAGTAAAATAAATTAAAAAGCCACCTTCTGAGCTTTCTTGGGGGGAAAAGTCAGTGACAATTGAGTTGCATAACAGTTTAAATCCCTGTTCTAAAGTGTCTAAAGGGAGGTATCCCTCCAGCACCCCAGCAATGGCCACATCCGATCCCTGCCCCAGCTGAGGAGCTAGAAAACTGCAGTACCTGTTGTTGTCATACTTCTTTGGCAGCATTGCTGGTCATACATGACTCAGTTGGCTCCATTCACTTCCTCAGCTACAGAACAGTCCCTGCCTGTTGTTTGGATCAAGTATCCAGCCAGCTTGATGATTTTTTTCATAACTAGTGCTTGCCTGGACTTACTCGCTGCAACTCCCCTTGCACATTGGAGATCCTAGTACCTCCTTTCAAAAGCACTTTTTCACTTAGTTTTACACTGTTTACATAAAAAGGACAAGGAGTCCCTATTTTTTCCCAGCATGGGTAAATCCTTACATCACCCTTGGGTGTGCACTTCCCCTTCACTACTCCAGTGCTTCAGGACGTTAAGAGGTGCAACAACATGACTAATGTGAAATAAACTCAGGTTCCAATTCTGGGCTGCAGCTCTTCTGGTGTGTAGCTGTGATATTTTCCCTTCCTGAGTACAGGCAACACTGTTTACACTCAATTTCTTTCCCCTTGGGCATTGTTCCACGGTGCCAGCAGAGCAGAGAACTGAGCCAGCACCACGCCTTGCAGTGCTTTTCCAAGGGGGCGGATGTTGTCCAGGGATGCCCCCAGCTGCACACCCCACTCTGGGCTGCTGCACTTCTCTTCCCCATAGCTGCAGCTCACCTGAAGCAACCCCAAATCACCACTTCATCTCTGATCTCTTGGTATTATTTCCTCCAGGAGACCCAGCACATACCTTCACAAGAAAAAATGCACAAACTCAAACACAGGAGAAGTTTCAGAACATCAGGAAATACTTCTCTGAGGTTGACCCAATACTGGGTTGTCCAGAAAGGCTGTGCAGTCTCTGTCCCTAGGGAGATTCAAAAGCCCTCTGGACAGGGTGCTGGCAGCTGACTGGGGGTAGCCCTGCTTGGGCAAAGAAGTAGGACCAGGTGCCCCCCAGACATCCCTTCCAACCCCAACCATGCAGTGACCTGTGAAGAGCAGTCTTGAGGCTGAACTTTCACAGTTTGCAGTTCTGCTGGATGGGAAAGGCCCTGGACTGGGGAGAAACATTGCTTTTACCCCTGAACCTTCCCCACACACCCAGTAATTTCCAGCCTTACTGTCAAACTGAGCCCTGGCCACAGCTCTTTCTGCTTCACAAGCACCACCCCTCCTTTTCTCCTGAGCAATTGACTGAAGTAAGCTGAGCTGTGAATACCCTGCCTGAATACCTTGAGATTTTGTGAGTAGCTTCTATTCAGTGCCAAACACAGACTTGCCCAGCTGGCAGCTTATTTTTTGCCCCAACTCAGGTCAAATCCTCCTTCTCCCTTCATCAGGGCATGAAATCCCAGTGGTGCTGCAGCCAGCCAGGTCCCTGCTGGCCAGATTTCCACCTGCTAACCCTGCACTTTATGGCATTCACATGCTCTGTCATGCTGGATTACATCTGCCTGAGCGCTGTCATCAGGGAGCTCAAATATAGTTCATAAAAGCCTCAAGATGTACCTTTAGAGCAAATAACAGCAGGGTAATGGGTATATGTAATGCAGCGTAAAAAAAACCTTGAGGATCAGAGAGAGGGTTTTCAAAGCAGGGTGATGGGGGGAAATTCCACCAAGAAATTAAATACTGCACAATTTGATAGTGCTGAAGAGCATCATTAACCCACAGCAGTTAGGAATTGAAAGATGGACCTGAAGGAAAAAAAGCGCGAAGGAGAGTGATTTAGTGTCAAAATCATCATCTTAATTTTTCTTTCTCTTGAAGTATCTTTCAAATTTTCTTTTCAGTCCTAGAGGAGGGCTTGAAATTTTCCTTTGAAAAAAACAATGGAAGTCAGAATGGGGTCTTGGGGGTGCTGTTGGCCATTAATGGAGCAGCACTGTGGTCCCTTGCCCTGCAGCATGTACAGAGGAACAGGGACAAGCTGTGCCTCTACAGAGATGAGGTGGATTTGGGCCCTTCTCTCATGAAAACCCTCACCCCTGTTGAGGCTGGGCAGCCCAAGGCATTGCAGCATCCCCACAGGCAGAGCTCAGCTGGCCCCCAAGGCGGGGCTGGGGGTCACTTGCAGGCAAAGCTCTGGACAGGACTGCCAAGGGGTGCCAGCTCATTTGGGAATGGCCACATAGCACAGCAGGGGGTGATTCAGGCAGCAGTGGAATTTTTTTTAGCTTGCCATCATTGATTTTATAACTGTCTCCTTTTGTCTCAGGCATTACCCTGACCTGAGGCTTTGTAGACGGGAAGTCTCAACTAGTCTCTCTGCCTGCAGCCTGGGCTCTGTTTTAAGCATGCAGAGCAGAGGCAAGTGGGAGAGCAAGGGCTGGTTTAGGGCCCTTTAGGATATCCACAAGATGGGGGACCCAGCACTGCTGCTCCCCATAAGCCCTTGGTCAGCACTGGCTGACAGGCTCAAAGCATTTCAAGTGAGAAGGAGCTGTGGGGACAAGACCTGCAAAGCTGACCGTGATCACTTTTCCTTTATTTACTTATTAATAGCTCATGTAATTATTTAAGAAAAAAAATCAAGCAAGCCTTATCATGACAAGATTAGAAGCATCATCAAACCAAGCACTGGCAACAACCTGTATGGCACTGGCACAGCTGCCTGGCAGAGCCTGTGCCAATCCCTGCACTCCTGTGCCCTCATCCCAGACACCTGTCACCCCTGAGCAGGGCTGGGCATTGCTCCCAGAGCAGTCCCTGCAGACAGCAGCTGCTCCAGCCGTGTCTCCCCAGGCCAGGGATGGGGCTCTGCCTGTGCGTGTTCTCATGGCTCGAGCAGGAAGGTTGGTTCAATCCAAGCTCCTGGGCAGTGGCAGCAGGACAGTGCCCTGCTAAACCCAAACCACCGACCTCAGAAGTTGGAAGAGCAGATTCAACAGGTTGGCAGGGCCAGCACTGCCTGACTGCGGCTCCATCCAGCTCTCCTCGCCTGCTCGACACTGAGGGATCAAGGGACTTGCTCTCCCTGGTGCTGAGGAACCACAGGACTCCACTCACCTTTCCCCATGTCATTTCACCGTCTCCAAATTTCACTGCAATTTACACTGTCTTTGTCAGCCTGGTGGCAGCAGCCACCTGCACAGCATGCTCCATCATCCCTCACTGCTATGATCGCAGGGCTGTCTCTCCTCCACGTATCAAACCCCCAAGACATCCAAACACTTCCCACCGTGTTCCCGCTCATCAGAGCTGCTGCCAGGCTCAGGCGTGCACCTTTCCTCTGCCTGGTGCATGCTTCCCGAACTGCAGTGGTGGTGACTGACCTGCAGGCCAGCTCTAGGCTCGGGCTGCCACCCGAGGTGACCAGCGCTGCAGCAGGGACACACAAATTCAGCGCTGTTGACATTGGTCACCAACTGGTATTGGCACATGCATCTGCAGCCTGCAGGGTGGCCACACTGGAGAAATGACAAAATAATTCCTGCTCAAGCCAGCAGGCACACCAGCCATCCACGAGCTGCATGGCTGGGGCACAGGAGCACTGCCCTGTGGGAATAAGAAACTGCAGGATGTGCCAAAACCCCTGCAATTGCCACAGCAGCTACTGACACTAGCCAAGGGTGGAAAAAAAGCCAAATATCCCTTCTGCAGTACTGTGAACTATGCAAAGTGGTATGGCAGGATAGTCCAAGGACAAGCAGCTAAACAACTTCTGAAAACTCATATATTACATCAATTCATCTAGTTGAGGTGTCACCTAAATATTGTCTAATATTTAATAATTTAATTGTAATAATGGATCCAGTGATCTAAAATACAAACCAAATAGAGGAGCATCTAAGCTCCATGCTCTCGCAAACCCTTGTTAGACAAAGTTCTATCAAGGAGCTGAAGACTGATGCAGAATTCACCTTCCCCATACAAAAAGAGGGCAGATCTTAAAAGCTTAAGTAAATGTTTCCAATATTAGAGCCCCAAGTTATGCCCTAGGAAGAAGCATGGATGTCCATGTAAGGCTGCCTGCCTTGGGAGCTCAGAGCTGCATCTTTGGGGGTTCACCTTCACTTCCTTTAAACTCACTTGAATAGAAAAGGGCTGAGGGGTGTCAGGAGGAGGGAGAGAATGCTAGCACAGACATACACACACACATAAACCCCACGTGAAGGCTGAGGAAAATGACGGTATCACACAGCCAAGGAAGAGGGGGTAGCAGCTGTTTCTCAGCCAGCACTGCAGCAGGTTCCGTCTCATGCTGAGGTTTGCTGTGAGATGGCACCACGCCCACTGTATGGGGGAAGAACGCTGCCCAGTCTTCTAGCAAGCACAGACTCAGGTGGAGATGGCACAGAGCATCCCCCAGCACTGGTGCATCACCCAGTCACGACACACCGTAGCATCTTCCCGCATCTGGGACAAACCATGCGAGCAGAGCCGGCACAAGAACTACAAATAAATAAGGAAATAAGTCAAGTTTTCCTGGCCTTTTCCTAGCCCAGAAATCTTCTGCCACCCATGCTGGGCCCCACCCAGCCCCAGCATGCTGACACAAGCCCGGTGGTTGGGAAGATGCCGGCACAGGAGCAGCTCCAGGACAGCAACTGCTGCAGGGGCTGGGAGCCAGCTACAGCAAAAGCTTGTTGAGACATTTTCTGACAGTGAAAAAGAGGTGAACACCACTCCAGATACCACAGCACTAGAATTATCATGGAGATGTTAGCATGAATTTTGTTTTCAGCTTGGGAAAGTCAATGCCTGCAGCTTCACTGGTGGTCCCACTACACACCTGATCTGACCCATGGATGTTCTGCTGCGTTGCCAAAGGAAAGGGTCCTATGGAAGCAAATGCTGCAGCTTCCTCATGCACTGAACTGAACGAGGTCAGCTGGAATAAAGCAGTGAATGAGATTGGGGCTGGCCATTTCTTAAGTGGGAGTAACAACAGCAAGGTTGGCACTGGGATTATTTTGTTTTGCAAGGAGAAACTAGAAAACAATCACCAGGGTTTTACAGATTCTGTGTCAGAGGAAAATTGAAGGGATAAGAGCAGATGCATTTGTTATATAAAAGACTCATCATTAGAAATGAACATATAAAATTTAATAGCTTGGTTTAAAATACATTTTCAATTAAAAAACAGCAGGCAAAACAAAAAAATCAGTTTCATAAAACATAAATGACATTGCTGCTACTGTTATAAGACCCGTGTCCCAGAATATCTTATAGTGGAAAACAATTGTCAGATTTAGTTCACATACTTCATTAAGCAGTAAAAAGAAATAACATTCATGTCAATCTTACCTCTATAGACTCTAAATCTACTTCCCTGACCCTAGACCAAGTTTCCATAATAAAACTTCCATTTTTAATAAAAATGTGTAAATATATATATATGTATTCTATATATCAGGTTTAAAAAAAAATTCCCTTGCCATAGTAAAATTATTCCCCTGACTGCTGAAGGGAAGCCCAAGCAGGAGGCTGGTGTTGGCTGGGCACGAGTCCTGTGGCTGCTCTGCCAACGGTGGATTCCTGTCCAGGGTGGCAGGTGATGGCCAAGTATCTTTGGCATCATGCTGCACATCAGCCTCTCTCCTTTGGCCTCGAGCCCACGTGTTCTGGCCACATGCCCACAGTCAGAGATGGATCCATGTGGAGTTTGCTCAACTCCAGCCACAGAGCAAAGAGGGGAGCACGCAGTGCCCACAGCATTGCCAACTCTCTGTTGGGGCCCATCAACAAAGGAGAAGGAAGGAGGGTGGAACAGAGGAGGGAATGGAATGAACCAGCTCAGGATTGATCCAAATACAAATTCCAAAATACTGTATTTCATATAAATCATTAAAAAAGAAAATGGGGAGGGACTTCAAGTGGTCACCTGGACTCACCACCAAGGGAGAATCAATGACACCTGTTACAGTCCTTTGCTCAGTCTGCAAAGATCTTCAGATCTTTGATGCCGAACCACCACCTCCACGGGCAACCTGCTCTTCTCTCTAGAGAAAACTGCCTTGGCACCCAGCCTGAATTTCTGTGATTTACACCCAGTACTCCTTGTGCTTGCCATGGATAGGGAGGACACTTCCCTGGGTCAGGAGGCTGTTCTCATCAATCATCCCATCTGAACATGACCCCTCACCAGCCAAATCATGCAGGCCTTCCTCCTCAGAAGCCATGGGCTCTGGCTGAAGGACCACATGGTCTGGTTCACGCTCCAGCGGAGGCCTCAGAGACACCAAGCAAAGCCAAAATCGGGGTCTCCTACTTCTTGCAGATCATACTCCTGTTGATGAATTCAAAGTGGCATTTCCCTCCCTCTCCCAAACAGCACCATGACAGAGCTAAACAATAGTAGGTTACAATTTGTTAACCATTAAGTAGAATTGTTAATCATTAAGTAAAATCATATGCTACTTTTCCGGACTATTTATCCAGTCCTTCCAGGTTGATCTTCATGTCCTGGGTGAGGTATGTGCAGCTTTGACTGCCTGAAAATGTTATAAACCTCTTTCATTACCCAGATCACTAACTAAAGCTCTGCCACTGGACCTGGCACTGACATTCATCTGCTCACTATGTAACAGAGGTTTTTGCCTTAGTGCTGCCGTTTAAATGCTCCTCTCTCACTTGCTATTAACCAGAGTGCCTTTCCTTCATAAGCACATGCACATGAGGAGTAAATAGCACGGGGCAGTACTTTTTTGGATGTGTCTGGCATTCCCAGCTGGGGCTCAGGATGCCTGCTGTGCCTCTTGCGTCTCTCCAGCTCAGCAGCAGGTCCATGGTACGCACAGACACCAAGAATACATAACCTACTTGCAGGCCCTGCTAACACTTGGCCTGCTGAGCCATTTTGCCACCTTCCTCTCCCAAAAGCCTTGCCTGTGCATTTCCAGTTGTTGACATCCTAGGCCTTACAAGCTGGCTCCATCCAGCCTGAGCTGCTGTTGCAGGTAGCATCCAGCTGAGCCTCAAATACACTGCTGCAGAAAAAAAATCCACCCCGCAGGCAACCTTCTTCCTGACCCCCAAACACTAGACTTCAAGAGAACTGCATCTGCCCAGCTCCTCTTGTGACCCAGCTCTCACACTTGGCCCAAATTACCTCCCAGGACAGCAGTACACAGCTGTTTCAGGACTTAGTGGCAGTTCATGACTGAAACCAGGACTTCCATCGCCTGCCCATGCATGAGGAGTTAGGAGAGAGCCGGTATCTTTTTCCTTCTACATAGGAAGATCCATGTTTAACAAGCAGGTCTCTTGTGCCTTCTATGAATGTACGAACATGTTCTCACCTTTGGTGCATGATAAGGGTTTGTCCATTTTTAAATATCTATGTTAAATATGTTTTCTCTGTATATGGCATCCTTTTAGATGGGTTTCATTGCATGTATTCACGGTATATACAGAACACCATATTTTATATATATTATATATTGCTTATATGTACACATTTACAAACCTTCAAAAATATATTGCACTTATATACAATATAGCTTCATCTGATGAGAGTTCACACAGTTACTAAGGTGAGTTCTTCATAAGCAAGGCAGTTTTACATTCCCCTCAAATGACACAAGTGATTTTAACAGTCTGCCCTGGTCACAAGTAAACATTATAGACTTTTCTCCAACCTGCATGCAACTCCTACTAGTATCAATTAGTAGTTTTGCAGCTCTCCCTAGCAGAAAACAGTCCAGTAAAATGATATTAGCTGATAATGGGCTCAAACATGGTTACTGAATAGATAAATAAGACATCACCAGTCTAAAAGGCCACCTTCCAGGAGATTTCCCCTCTCCATACCTACTAGTGGTTTATACACTAGTAAAAATATATACATGCTCTCCATTTAATTGCTGATCTTTGCTTGCCCATTTCAAGTGCAAATAAGGTCATGAGCAAGAACACAAACACAAATGTATTAAGCAAAACCACTGCTCTGCTCCCCAGAACAAGTCAAACATCTGGCTTTCTTCTGGAGGTGATTAGTGTTTTGCCCAACATACTGAATTATGGGAAAATGTTCAATTGAGACCTTTGTTTAAAATCCACAGAGGATCTGTGATCTTAGATCTCAGTCAGAGTCAGCTTGTAAGATCCTCCAACCTCTTCAATCTGCAGCTGGAAGGTATCTTCATTAGAATAGTGTTTCACAATGTTATCGTCCATGTTGACCAGAATTCTGGAAAAACAAAACAGATCAGGTATTTTACAGTTCTAAATGCCGAAGAGAGCAAAGGCACCCTCAAACCTCAGAAAGCCTGGGCTACCAAAGGGTAACACAAGATCCCTGCTCATCTCCCTCTGACTCATTGCTTCCCATAGCAGATCTGGTTGTCCTGACACAAACCTGCCATCAAGGCTAGCAGCCACACTTCTCAGGGTCTGAATGGAAGGGTTAAACCTGGCTCCTGGACCAGGGAGGGAGAGAGATCTTGGAACTGGCAGGATCCTTTTGAAGCTGCAGGCACTTGCAGCTTGAATGTGTTTGCTTGTCAGTTATAAACTATCAGCACAAAACCCTACAGGGCTCACAGGGAGGAAACCACCCATGCTTGGCCACTTCTTTTATCTGCCAGAAAGGTCAATACCTGTGTGTTTGTGTGCACACACGCACACAAAGCTGTGCTTAGCAGTGGTTTAGATATCACAGATTCTA
Organism: Picathartes gymnocephalus; assembly: GCA_013390045.1. Classification (NCBI taxonomy): domain Eukaryota; kingdom Metazoa; phylum Chordata; class Aves; order Passeriformes; family Picathartidae; genus Picathartes; species Picathartes gymnocephalus. The sequence continues at coordinate 305,809 of WEKY01039596.1, forward strand.
AACTTGTGCAGCTGTTCTGGTGGGTTAATTCTGCTATGAAAGCACAACCCTGGAAGGGTGTAATTTTCCGGCTAGAAGGGTTTTGGAGAAGGGGCTGAGACACCAAAGTGACTTATAGAGAAACCAAAAAAATTACTGAGAAATCACAAGATAAAACAAAAGCAGACAATGTTCAGAAACTCAATTATTTATGCTACAAAATAAAAAGATGGTGAAGTATGGCCTCTGGGAGAAACAGACACTTCACAACTAAGTTCTCTTCAATTTAGCCCACAAAAAGACAACCAAGGGTTTAGTAATTGTAGCCAAATGCAGATATAGTGAGCCCAGTCACCATTGGAACAATTTAGCATGGGTTGAAGGAGGTTCTTCATCACTGGGAGTCTTTAACAAACTGAACTCTTCTTCCTCTGACACGAGCAACTCTGGTTCAAATAAAAATTAGCTCAGAGAGGTTCCGTGACTTGTATTTACCCAGGAAGTCAGACTACATATTTCTGTAGAACCCTTCCTATAGTCTTCCAGTCTTCAGCTCTGTGGATGATGTTGGAATGTTGTACATTTGTGCACACACAGAATAGCAAATGGCATTCACGTATCTGCAGTGCATGGAAGAATTACACAGATCTGTCTACAGGTTTGGAAAAGGTGTTCGTATTCTTAGGCAGTTGTTGTACAGGTACATACTCACCCTTTTTTACATTTTTTGAAGATTTTCCCTATTTTATCAAAAGGAACATCATACTTGTCAGATATCTAGAAAAAAAGAAAGCAATGATTCGTGAAGCAAGGAGACTGCTGTCATTGTCTTTCTCTTCCTATTTCACAGAAAGGAACAACAACAAGAAGAAGCCTGCAAATGAGGGCAACTGCTCTGCCCTATAAAGGCAACACTAAATCCCAAACTATAGCATAAGTCTGCAGATGAGAACCCCTTCTCTGCATTTAGCCAACTTCTGTGCAAAAAATTTAGTCATGTGTGAAACCTGGCCACTTACTTCTCATACAGCAACCTCCTACACTTAAAAGCCCATCCATTAAAACTCCACTCCACACCCTGACTCTCATTCTCTTTTGGCTCTCTGTTCCCTTGGCATACTGAAAACCATTTTTAAACTTAGTGTCAGAGGGATCAAGTGAAAACTAGTCATGACAGCGGCTGAAAGGAGAAAATAGCAACAGAGAGAAGACCTCTGCCGCTAAGGGCATGAGGTGATCAGAAACATTCTCCTCCCCCAGCAGGATGACATCAGTTTGGAGCCACAGCCACTGACTATGGCACTTCCCTGCACAACCTCCAGAAAGTCGGGAGGTCGGTGGCCTAAGCCTGGTTTACTTTGGCAAACTGCTCTATCACACCGACATTAAGTACCAAACCAATACACTGCTTTGACATGCAAATGCACAGGGAGTTTCCCCCAAGCTAGAGCTGTAAGCTCTTGGTTCCTTCCTTTATGAAATCCAAGTGAAACAACAAAGGTGCAGCTTCACTTCAGGACCATGGGGTAAGGGAGGACTGCACAGCCTTCAATCCCTTTCTCCATTAGCCCCCACCCTCTAGCTGGCAAAGCGTCACAGCCAGGAAGAGACAAAGATTCTGGTTACACAACTGTCTCTGCAACCAAAAGTTAATGGCCAGACCTGCCTGTACATTCCCAAAGCCCCTGTTCCATGAGGGGAGGCTTTAGTCACAGAAAGAGACAGACAGAAACGTCAGTTTTGAGTTCATGCCAAACATTACACCATTCCTTGGACTTAAGCTCTGTACTTCCCTTGCTTTGCAGCAGCAGGGATAGTGGAAGGCTATTTTGGAAGTCAAGCACCAGAGAGAATTTCACGCATGAGTGCATAGATATATAAAAGTCTTCAGCAACACACTGGGACTTGGAGCTCTGCAATGCCAGCTTGTGAAAGGGCAGTGGAGGGCCCCAAATGTGGCTTTGAAAGGCTGAAACAAACCCAAGCCACTGGACCTATTCTGAAAATCACTCCATCTCCTAACTAAAGTACCCTCTCTGACACATCCAATCATCAAGTCTGACACATCTGGATTTTCAGGAAGGCTTCTTACACCCAGACCCCAAAGATGTAGGGTAAGGTACTTAAAAGACAAGCTTCCTGAATTCCCTTAATAATAAATTAAAGCATTATTTGCATTAATTTCCATGTCACTGAAAGGAAATCTTCCTCCTTCTTATCCAGAAGAACAGAAATACGTGGACACAAGTTGTGACTGAAAGTCTGACTCCTGTGACTGGCCAGTGTGTAAGGACTGTGCAGCCAGGGCTTTTTCTCAAGGACAATAAACCAGCCTCGTTACTTACCGCTTCCATTAGGCCTTTCAGAGATGGTGTCTTTAACATTAGTGCATCAAAGACTTCCTCTGACTCTTTTCGAACATAGAGCAACACTGGAAAGCAATTTGGAGAGGAATTAACAGTGCAATTGCTTCTCAGGCAAGATCTGTATCTCACAGTGGCTAAGCACATGGGGACATCCACTGAGGATCTTATGAAGAAACATACATATATACATACAATATACACTTAGGACTGTAGCACAAACATGCATAGCTACGTTAGCTCAAAAGTTACTTCTTGCACATAAAGCCACTGTATGCTCAAGCACCTTTATTGTCAAAATACCTCTGTATTTTCTTTATTTTCTCTATTATTAGAAAAAAGGGTCATATTTGATACAAAGGAAGGAGGAACACAAAACACAAATCTTTGACACTCTTGGGTTCCTCCATATCTCACAGTCATTTGCTGTAAGACTTTTCACAACCAAATGATTTGACAGATGCTACCATAGCAGGTGAAGCCATCCTGGCCACCTCCTAATTTTTAAATAATTTATTTGTACAGTTCTGTGCTCCTCCTACACTATCATCTTTCTTCCTGCCCCTTGCTGTGTTTCAGTAATACTCATACCAACAGAGTTGACATACAATGCAGGCTTGGTCTCCTGCTAGGAGGGGAAGGAAAGAGCAAGAACCCCAATTAGGTGAGTATCCCTAGCATTCTCAAGCTAGCACAGACTCATTGTACGTAACACCAGCCTCACTAAAAACTGCATTAAGGCTGAGGAATAAGCCAGAAGAGCAAGAAAGCTTGGACTATAACAGCTTTGCTGTCTTTAATCCATCTCTAATGACTAGGTATTGCAGCCTGGACTGTTTGCAAGGGTTCATCAGCCACAGCTCTGACACACCTGCAACACAGAACAATTACTGGCATTTCTAATTGAACAAGGTAAACTCAGGACAGCACAGCACCTTGATACATTTCCCAATTTTTCTGCTAAAGGCAGATTTAAAAAGGGAGGACTACAGATTTGAAAAAGGAAGACAGGACACATACTCTCAATTAAAGCACAGGTCACATGACAGTCAGCCAAAGAAGAGAGAATCCCACGGGCCTTGTTTTATAGCATACAGCAACATGAAAAAAAAAGTCTGACTTCCTTCTATAAAATTCATCCTTCCTTACTAGTTTATCCAGACTGCAGAAGTGCAGCCCCATTATGATCAGACTTGCTAGACTTAGCATTTGCTGCTTCACAGGTTTAAGACTTCAAGCTTTGTTGTCGTCCTTCCACACACACTATCATCAAGCAGGTACACCATCTCCCACACCTGAAAGGGACCTCTCATCTTCTACCACAACACCACAGCAACATGAAATTGCAAAGACTGAAACTCAGTTAAAAATCAGCAGAATATTCTCTTAGCTTGGCTTTCAGAGGTGAACAACCCATCTCCCGGCACCATGAAAAGATGCAACAGTTTTATACCCAGAATCAGTTCATCGTGTTCATTGCTTGAAGTCCTGGAGGAGATTTCCAGAGTATTTTGTAGCAGACTACATGATGAATTCTCTGCCCCAGTTCATTAGGGATACTGGTAAGCTGCTCACCTTGTCTTGACTCTCCTTCCTTATAGGTTCAGAGCCCATTATTGTCTGAGTTGGCAGAAATACCCAGAAATTCTCACAATGTAAAATATTTGCACAGCTGAACCACATCCTGATACATGAACTGTCACGACTCAAAGCTAGAAAAATCAGGCTGAACTATACATTAGTATGAACTAAAAAATTCTTTAACTTCAGATGCGTCTCTATCATGATGGACAAATACTGCAAACATTCAGCCTCTGAAAGAAGAAAATACCTCTTTTTGGCTCTTCTATTCTGGCCATCTTATTTGGAGTAGCAATAAAGTCCTCTTCACCAATATAAGCTCCTCTCTTCAGGTTAGAGCTGTCATTGAGAGGACAAAAAGTTAGGAGTGGTACAATTACAGCGACTTATCCCTCTGTCTGAGGGCAAGGTGTCAGGAGGTTGAAGGGCAGCTCTTACCTTTCACCCTCTAGTTCTTCTGAAGCAACAGGAAGGACCTTTAAAAACAAAGGGGAGATTTTGTGAGTATTTCATCCAGCAGCAAGTTACATCTGCTCTTATAATCTTTCAACACTAAATCAAATGACACTTTGGCTCAATCTTCCAAAAGCCAGTAAGCATCTTCCTTATCTTTTTTCATAAAAAGTATTAAAGGATCTCAAATGAGAGACAGAAACAAAGAACTAACCAGCTTTCTACCTGGACTGGTGTAGAGTATTCCGACAAAACTCAGCACTAGGGCCTTTGTAGGAAAACATGCAGGAATGTCAGCCTTATGGATACAAGTTTATTCTCCATCCCTGCTAGGAATTCAGGCAATGCTCTTAAAAAGTAAGGTTTAAATTATGTTAGAGCATGGCAGAACTCCCAGAACATTAAAGATTTTGAAACCTGGTTTCATGCTAATTTTTTCCCTTCCAGTTTCTTGTAAGCTGGAACTTTCCAGGAACACTGAGGCAGGGCACTCTGGCAGTGGATCACAGGGCTGACACGTGCCAGTTCCACAGGATAGGTTTTCACCCTGCAGCAGGCATCTGGAGGAGCCTGTGCTGCACAACAGCACACCAGGATACCAAGGGATCTCATGAGAAAAAACCAACCTGCAGTTCATGCAATGGAAATGCTATGGAAAAATCCTTTCAGGTTCACAGAAACTGGACTTGATAGGAAAATAATTTGATGACAAAACACCCTCAGTTAACTCCAGCCAATGTATCTTGGAGCTACATTTCTTGCCCACGAGACTCAGCCTGTATTTGATCACAGCACTGATGCAGTCCAACATTTCACAAGTACATATGCACACACAGCATTCCAGGCCTTGTGCAAACACACCTCAGAGCCTCCTGACCCCCACACCCATGAGCTTCACTCACGTGAGCCCCACGCTGCAGGTTTGCAAAGTGAACATCTGGAATGAACAGGACAGGCTGAGTGTCTAGGTCCATGAAGGGCTTGAAGATGGTGATGTCGGTACGTTTGTGTGAGGGAAGCATGGGCACTTTGACATCAGAAACTGTGGAGACAAAGATCGGGATGGAGGATACTGAAGGCCCTGATGGGGCCCTACACCATTTAAAAGGTACATACACTGCTGAACAAGGGTACTCTGCAGTCAGGGTCAAAGCAAAAAGCTTCTATGGTAAAGGAGTTTGAAGTTCAGTTGTCGACCTCGCAGCTGAGGGCCTGGGCCCTGAAGAAACAGCTTGTTTCACAGAGTAGTCAAAGCTTTCTCCATCTCTCCAACTGAGCGGCTCAACTTTGTTCAGATATTAATTAGGATGGACAATAACCTGGCACTCACCCCAAAAGAGGAATCGAGGTCTCCCATGTACCAAGTAAGCCATCTAAACAGAGGGCAAAAACTAGTCCCTGCCCCACCTTGTCCCTCTCCATTCCCTCAAAAGCTTGCTGGTGTTCCTATGCCAGGAGGGTACAAAGAAGAAAAAGGGACAACTTGTGTGCTCCCAATTGGGACCCTCTTAAAGAGACAGCACCACAGGAACACTATACTACAGAGCTAGTACAAATACTGGTTTGTGAAAGTTGTTATATTTAAAGTTACATTTTGATTCCACACTTAGAAGTTTTACATTCTGGTTCCTCTCACTGATAATCCCGACCACCTCAGGGTGCCAGCCCCTTGTCCATCCCCCTAGGATCAGCATTGTCTCCCACAGAGCACTTTGGCTCTCACAATGCACCAGCTGATGTGACACAACCGACCAAGAGGACAGACTTTATCCACAAAGACCCTCTGAGGAGAAAGTGAGGCAGGAGGTGCCTTAAACTTCAGACACATTCATGTCAAACTACCACAGTTGAAGACTTTATTTTACCAAGTGGAAACATATCCATTTGAGGTCAAACCAACTGCAAACAAAACAAATGTTTTTCAAACAAAACCATTTCTCATGTCCTCAGTAGAAAATACACTATTTTCTCCTCACCAAACTGATTTTTTTAAAGACTGCTGAATTCCTGTATAAGTAATTTTGACCAAAAGCCACCAATTGTTTCTGCTGTTGAAGAGATGTAAACATGGCATTTGTGATCATGGTGGTGAGTGTAACAGCTTATGGCTTCAAGGAATCAAAAACTTCCCACATAAGAACTAAAAAGCAAAGGATCGTACTTTCCAGGAAAATAAGGATCACATCGGGCTAAGCCCAAGTTTAGAAAAAACTGGAAAGCAGCTTTTGTAAAATCGTACGATCCTGGAAATGTGTAATGAAACTGCCTTCCCTTTGCAGCCATGATGCAAAGGGCTGCATGCAGTAATCTTTTGGGACCTGCTGGGGCTATTATGTTTCTGAAAACGTTAACAGTGTGCTAAACCTGCCTCTCGTGATGTACTTCGAAAAAAAAACCAAAACCCCAGCCCTTTCCACAACTGCCCTTGAGCAAGCAGGTTCCCTTCAGCATTATCTTCTGAAGCTGCTCCAGCAGCCTGTACCTGCTGTGTCAGGAAAATCCTGCCCAGCAAGCTGAGAGGCGTGTGCTGGCTGAACCAGCCGGGCTGCTAATGGCACACGGAGCAGAGCAAGCGAGAGCACGCGCCTGCCCCGTGCCAGCAAAGGACAGGGAGATACATCTTCCTCTAAGCAGCTCTGCTGGTGAGCAACCAGTCATCCAAACACAGGAGCTGTCATCTGCAGCAGCTAAAGAAAGATGCTCAGCAGGAAGAAACTCCTCATCCTTTACGTAGTACAGCGCTGAGGTCTTGACATGCTTCACGCATGCAGAAACTTTGAAATTACTTGCTAAGGACCACTTTGCTCTAGAAAAGTGAGCATAAGGCTGAGAGGCTGGAGACGCAGCCTCAAGGCTGCCACGGCCTTGCTGAGGAGTTGCAAACACATTTTAGTGTAAATTAAAGCCCAAGTTTAGGATCAACCCGAAAATGTTTAGAACTGATCATTCTCACTGCCACCTGGATTGGGAGGGGCTCCAGCACTAGTCAAAATCCCAGCCTCACCCCACCACTTCAACTGCGACAACCCATACCTGACTGAATACATAGCAGGACCCTGTCTTGGACAGAAACAACTATACAGAATGAAGCCCTAAATGACCCAGTGTGCTGCAAAACACAATGACTGTTCCATAAGGAACTGTTTGAAACAAGCACTAGTCCATAGAGGACAAAAATTGACTTGAGAGTTCTACTGCACAACCTATTTGTAGAAATGAATGAAAAATTCCAATGAAATCCAATATTTAAAATACTGATGGAATAAGTTCTACTTACAGGCATTCAACTGAGAGCTGGGATCAGTGCACTTGCCTTTTCTTTTGCTTTGCTTTCGCTCTTCATCCCTGATCTTCCTCTCTGCTCCCTGTCAGACACGAGATTAAGGGAAAGGAATGGGGGAGTGAAGAAGAGGGGAGCGGGGGAGAGAGAAAGAGAAGGTATCTTTAATTTTTTGTATTTTTTTTCAGCTGCAGAGGCAGGAACACCAATTCCTCCAGAGCTATGTTTGTGGAGGTCAGTTCCACAGTATCCAAGCTGAAGGTTTGCCAGAGTGCGCCAGCTTTGAGATCTGCTTCCTTTTGAGTCCTATCATCCAATGAAATCCAACAACCATATCCAAGATGCAAACACTTGCTTTTCTTTCAAGTCAGATGGAGATACAATGACAAAAGATACCCACATCTATAACAATTGTACGAAGTGGTAGCTAAAAGTATAGTTGAAGTGTTTAAAACAAGAAAGAATTGCAGGTTCCCCCACTTTAGGAATTCCCTCCACTGCCATTAAAATCTACAGAAGTCACACCACACTTTGATCACCAGGTGCAAGATACCTCCTGCACATTTCACTCAGAGCCTGCAGCAGTTGCACCAGCCTTCACTGAGCTCAAGTTGCAGACATGCACTCCTTTAAAGCAGAGATTATTTCTTCTCTTTTTATCAGGGCCAGGCCATGGTGGAATCCACAGATTCCGTAAGCGGGTTCATGCCTGCCCTGTCCCTGGCCTTCCAAACCAAGCAGTAGAGGGGACAGTGCCATACTGCCATTTTTTCTGCAAGGTGCAGACAGCTACGATGGAGAAAGAGAAGGAAGGGAAAAGCTTTGGAATAGTGCTCATTCCTCCAGCTCTGCCCAGACCTTACATGTCACTGTGGGTTAAGTCAGGGATGTCACACTGCCAGCTGCATAAAGTGATAAGCCCACAGGAGATCCCCAGCACTCAACACCACCCTGCTGGTGCTACCACCAGGTCACCAAAACTGGTATACACCAGTTCTATCCGTCTCCCAACACCTCCTGCAAAGCTGGGAAAAAGGTAACAGTTATCTGGCCACATTAAGCCCTTATTTCTCATTCCCTCTCCTTCAAAACTGCCAAAACACACCCATATCCTTGCATGGTACCCGAGGAAGACTCCATTACCTACAGCAAATGAGGTGTCAAATTTCCTGTGGCCGTGGGGTGGGAATCTGTGCTTAATGGTACATGGGAGAAGGCAAACAGCTCTTCTTATTTCCCAGTAAAACAATGCTGTATAGATGCCAGGCTGCCTATGACTGCTGGTAGCACTGGGTTTATCTGCACTAGCAATAAAAAGGAAAATTAGCCAAGAAATTTGATACACATTAACACGTATCATCTTTTCTTCCACCCACTGAGAGGGATAAAAAGCAGCTTCAGGCAGCTGTGGTGAAAAAGAGAATAAATTACCCATGAAGACACAGGGATTGCCAGCTTTGCTTGACCCAATAAAGCTGATATAGCCCACTACAGTGAAGACATCCCACCTAAAACTCAGCACAGCTGGACCTGAACCCCTCTGTGTTGTCTCTTACCAGAGCAGTCACAACACCTCTGCCTGACAGCAGAAAGATTAGATTTGGTTCCAGATCTGATTTTTACCTTTCATGTGGAAATAATAAAGTTGTGCTACTCAAACACTGTGCTACAGAACAGCATCTGCTTCCTCGTGGAGAACATGCTGATTCAACAAGAGCACACATTTTGAAAAACCCTCTGCCCTCCCATTCCCTGCTTGAAACTCAACTTGATGCAGGCTACTGGGGCCCAGGTAAATATATCTCAAAACCCACGCAAAAAAAAGCAGCAAGTTACATCTTGATAACAGGCTTTTCTGCCCTGCTAGCAGAGCTCAGGGAGCAGCGGTTTCAAACTGAAAGAGGATAGTTTTATACTGGACATAAGGAGGAAATTTTTTTATGATGAGGGTGGCAAGGCACTGGAACAGGTTGGCCAGAGAAGCTGTGGATGCCCCATCCCTGGAAGTGTTCAAGGGCAGCTTGGATGGGGCTTTGAATAAGCTGGCCTAGTGGAAGGTATCCCTGACCATGGCAGAGATCTAGACTAGATGACCTTTAAAGGTGCTTTGCAACCCAAACCATTCACATCAATACTCCAGCAGCCTTGCACCCCTCTTTCCTTCCAACAGTGTATCACTCATTGTTCCTACTACCCCATAAAAGCCTTCCCAGAGCACTGCCCATTGCTACCACACTAACAGCAGATCCCAGACAGAGCTCGTGTTGCTATCTGTATTTAATTTTCCTCATGGTGGATGCATAGCTGACGTACCATTCACATCAGAGGTCGTCTTCCTTTGGGACAGGTCAGCCCCATCCCTGCCCAGCCCAAATACTGCTGGGTCAAGCCTGAAGGCAGCTTGTGCCATAACATTCTACAGGATGACACCATTATACCCATACTGCTTTACTCAGGTCCTGAAACCACACAAGAGTAGATGAAAACCAAACACTCCAGGCACTGCAAGCACAGCCTTGACAAAGGAATAGCAGAGACATCTCTGTTATGTGGTCACATCATCATAATTTTCTGCTGGTTTGGGGTTTTTTCCCCAACAGACCTCCACACTTGGCCCTCCATGAAGAAAATGTAGGTAACAGAACTTCTACAGGTAAGAGGGGTCACATGAGTACAAACACATTCAGGGCTGTTAACAGGTGTGGATATTACAGTAACAATGGTCCTACAAACATTCAAAAGCAGCAGGTTGATTACATAGGATTCAATACAGGGCAAAAAATAGGTGCTCCGTCTGAAATGCCAGTGCTCTTACAGGAGCTTGGAGCAAGCAGCCAGCATTAGGGTCCATGAGTACATGGGGTTTGTGTATGATATGATAGCATGCAGGGGCTACAGGGATGGATTCCCTGAGGGGATGTTTATTCCAAGAAGCAGCTTCCCTCATGCCCAACAGAGCTAATGCCAGTCAGCTCAAGATGGCCAAGGCCCATCAACAATGGTGGCAGTGCCTCTGGGCTTAGATATTTAAGAAAGGGAAAAAATGTTCTGCAGCAACAGTCAGGAGCAAAGTGAGATTACGTGAAAGACACAGCTCTGCAGATGCCAAGGTCAGTGCAGAAGGAGGGAGCAGGACACTCGAGCTGAGATTCCCCTCCAGCCCCTGGTGCAGCCCATGGTGAGGCAGCTGTGCTCCTGCAGCCCAGGGAGGTCCCTGGTGGAGCAGAGATCCACCTGCAGCCTGTGCAGGACCCCACAGCAGAGCAGGTGGATACCCAAAAGAGGCTGTGATTCCGCAGGAAGTCTATGCTGGAGCAGGCTCTTGGCAGGACCTGTGGCCCCACGGAGAAAGGAGCCCACACTGGAGCAGATTTGCTGTCAGGATTTGTGGTCCCGTAGGGCACCAACATGGGAACAGCCTGTTCCTGAAGCACTACACCCCATGGAAGGGACCCACACTGAAGCAGTTTGTGAAGAACTGTAGCCTGTGGGAAGGATTCATGTTGGAGACATTTGTGGAAACTGTCTCTCATGGGAGGGACCCCATGCTGAAGCAAGGGAAGAGTGTGAGGAGCCCTCCCCCTGAGGAGGAAGGAGCATCAGATGTGTGATGAACTGACCACAGCCCCCATTCCCCATTGCCCTGCACTGCTGTAGGGGAGGAGAGAGAGAATTAGGGAGTAAAGTTGAGCCTGAAAAGAAGGGAAGGGTGAAAGGAAGGTACTTTAAGATTTAGTTTTATTTTTATTATCCTGTTCAGATTTTGATTTACATTTCTCCTTCCTTTTTTCCCTCCTCTTTTAACTCAGGTACAATTTGCAAAGTATCTGGAGGAATAAGGCAGGAGAGAAAGTCAAAATCCCTAAGGGAAATAAAAGATGCACTGGCATTGCTATATTACTAAATTTGCTGAACTTTCTGCCATAGCTTGAATGAAGCCATTGGAGTCTATGTGCTGACTACACATCTGCCTTTTTATTAACCAATTTGTCTTATGAACAGTGGCACAAGCCTGCCAATCATTTTAGCATTGTGTCAGTAATTGACTGGACAATTGAGAAGCAAAAGATCCCCCCCTACCCTGTAGCAAGTCTGTCCTCTCCGTATTGCAGAGAAAGCAGGTTGATAACACACAAGACTCCCAGATTACTTTGGTGAAAAAATATTAAATAACACACTTGCCTCAGTCTCATCTTGAAACCGGAAAAAGAAAATTTAAGTCCCTACAAATTCTTTGCAGAAAGTACAACAGGAGCAGCTACAGGCAGCTCTCCGAGCTGTGCAGGAAGGCAGAGGGACCTATTTAAGCTTACAGATGGAGAGCAGAATGTGGTAGGGTGAGTTAATGGGATGCTACAGCAAGGGCACAGTGCAGAGGGCATTGTATATTTTGGGAGGTAAGCAGAGACAGAACAATGGTGCATGAGCTGAATCTTTGTGTCAGTGTCCTGGGCAGAACCAGGCAAGCCCACACAGTCTGTGACCAGGGCAAAGCCAGCACAGGAGCAGAGAGGCAGTTACAGACCTGCCTCAGCCCTGCAGCTGCACAGAGAGGCATTTGAGGTATCACCTGAAAGACTCTGCCCTACGAAGAAGGAGTCTGGATGCAAAGAATGAGAGGTCCAAATCAAGCAGGATATCAGCAAAATAGGAAGTCAACATGGTTGACAGTAATCAAAAGGACTGGGGAAGTCCAGGAAGCATTTACCATGGCCTAGAACCATCTTGGTCACTCTGCAAATAACACCATTACACATTACTTGCCCTAGACCTTCAAAAGACTGCTCAGGCAGGAACAGGTTATGAAGACTGGGAAATTTCCTTTCTTTGCAAACTCACTTAAGCTTTTACAGCTCCTTTCAGCTCAGCTTCTGCTGTTTCTTTCACAGCTTCTGTTGAACAGTGGCTTTGGGAAAGGCATTAATTCTGTGTGCTAAATGCATTAGGCAGAACAGTCAAATTACAGCACCCATCCAGCGTGTAAATGGGCTTTTTTTATGCTGCTGTATCTCACAGTGGTACATCTTTTGTTCACAAGCTCTGCAAGTTATTGCTTTGGGGTTTTTTGTAACAAATGCAGTATGAAAATGTGAAGAAATTTAAAAGGACCAGCACAACAGAACTTGGGCAAAAAGACAAGCCTGCACTTGCTCCAGTCAATGGCAAAGATTTCTCCTGCTGAAGGCTCTTCCCAGTGTCAGTCTGCCATTGACTGACCTTTCTCTAAAGTCAAAGTTCAGGAACACTTAGCACTCCAGCATTTTGAGAGCAGCAAATTTATTTGAGGTCATCATAACATCTATGAGCCAAGTAGAAGGGGTTGAAATTTTTTCCTTGCAAAGGCTAAACACAGATAGGACTTTTCAGTGATCCAAAATAGCAAGTGACACAATTAGGGAAAAAAAAAAAAAAAAAGCTGCTAAGCTGTGGAGCAGCCTTTCCAAAACAGTCATTGGCACATGGATCCAACCTTACCTTGTCACAGAAGACTTTAATTTGGCAGTAGGCTCTGTGGACAGGTTTGTTACTCCTGTTATTGTAGCTGTAAGTGTCAATCTGAAGATTCAGGGGTAGGCCTTTAACTCCCTTCTGAGAGGAAAAATCTGTGCTGAGGCAGTTCACAGAAATGAAAACCTACAGAAGAAGAAAGCAGCAGCTGTCAGTAGTGACACACGGAGCCTTGGCTGACCACTGAGTGAGGGAGATTCAGGGAATGCTAAGGCCCAAATGCTGGTCCTTGCCACTATAAGCAGCACCTTCTTTCTTCTGAGACATAAGGTAAAATCCCCAAGAAGCAATGTAACAAGGTCTTATGTCTTTACATAAGCCATTAGAAGGGACAAAGCCACTTTGTCCAAAACAGATTTCAACAAACTTTCTAAACTTCAGGAAGATTCCACCCATCTTTCCACCCAAGAACTTTCAAATGTCACCATCAAACTTATAGCAAAAGGAATGCACCTACACTCAATCCTCACTTCTCAGCATTTATTATCATCTTGGTAAAAACACAACTGTGTTCCAAAAAATTCATGTTACTCATCTTTCCATGAGTTTTACATGAGCACAGCTTATGCTTGAAACTACTTGGCTGAGGTTTTTTTCTAATGGCTATTAAAAGCTTTTAAAAGTATTAGGCAACATGTAATCTTTAAACACAGAAATAACATCATTATTCCAGGGAAGGTTTCTGGGCTTTACACTAAATCGAACGCTACTTTGAATATTCCTTAATAAGACCTGCAATACCCTGCTAACATTCAAATGGAAAGGGTAAGAAACATTTCCATTATTCCTATTAAAAAATTAGTTACAGGGAAGATTAATTGCATGTTTAAACATATCTAATTTCATTTGCGTAACTGCTTGGAAAACAACAAAAAAAACCCTCTCAAAAACACAAATCACACACAACCAGAGAACAAGTCCAGTGCTGCTTAAGAGAAGGAAGAAATATCCTTAAGTGGCTATGAGCAGATAGACTAGGGTACTTTGTATCTAGATAACGGAGTGTGTGGAGTGTGCCAGGCTTTTCTACAGACACAATGCCCATTACTAGCACATCTCAGAAGCTCTAAGGATTAATTACCAGGAATTTACAAGCCACCAAGACCTGCTACGACTTCTCTCCTCTCTGCCTGAAGGACAAGGGCTGGGAACCCACTGCTTTAAAAAATAAAGTCTTGGGAGCCAGAAGAGCCTTTCCCAGGGATTTTTCAGGAGCACCATCCCAGGAGGCGATGGCTCACGTATTGCGGTGCTTCCAGCAGCGCCACTCGAGCCTCGGCAGTGAGCTGGTGCCACCTCCCGGAGCTGCGGAGGCTCACACAGGCTCGGGAAAGCTACGGGCTTCGGCTCTGCTAACTGCTGCTCAGCAAGCTCCTCTTCGCACAGGTCCTGCAACATCCTCTGCCAGTTTCAACAGTGATGGGAAATGGAAACCTAAGACCCCGATCCGCTGATAGTTTATAACCACTGTTTTTTCCCCCGCCAGGTATAACGCAGCTGTATAAAAACGCGGGGCAGGGAGGAAGAACAGTGCAGGTGAGGGACCTCTCTCACAGTAACTTGTCTGAATATTGGGGATTCACGTGCAGCTTCCTGCAGCCCCTGTGCCCTGAGAGGGCAGCGCAGTAGCTCAGCAAACAGCCCCCCATTCCCTCGTGTGCACACACCATCCCAGAGATTTCAATTCCAATCTCCCCACCAAGTCCTGCTGTGCCAAGGGACGTGGAATGTGTGAAACACCACCCAACGCGGGCCGGCACAGCAGGTCAGCAGAGCCCCAGCCCTCGACCTGCACTGCTGCCCCTGCGGGGCCTCAAGCCAGGAACACGTGCAGGACACAAGGTGAGCTGGTGCTCAACGCCTGCTCACCCCAGCCTCTGTCCCAGCACCCCAAACCTGCGGTGTTCCGAGACAACTCTCTGTGAAAGCATTAAATACATCTCAAATCACAGTCAGGAGAATTATTTTAAAATACGCTGTTCGCAGTCTTCCCCAGACTAACCCAAAGGATGGTTTTGCCCGCTTCTATCCACCCCACTTCCCTTTTTGCTACATTTGGCTTTACAAGGGCATTTTGCCTGCAGTGGTGGCACACCCCGGGGGAAAGCTTCAAGGAGTTTCAAGAGCTGCTCTCACCAGCTTGGGAGCTTGGTAATCAGATGTACGCACAGTCTGAATAATTGCATTCCCTGAGCAGGGATTTTGTTTTTTAAAAGACCCTCAACTCTGGTGTTTGCATACTTTTACATTTTAAATTTTAACTTTAAATTTACCTACACTGAATATTCACACAACTCATTTCTGTATGAAAAAATGACTATATTCTTTAAGAAAAACATGCCCAAGCAGCCACATCAGCAGGTCCAACACCACCTCAAAATTTCTGTGAAATCCCTCAAATGAGTTTCACACCACTGGACACCAGAAGGTTCAGTGTGCAGCATCAGTCACCAGTTTTCTAGCACATGGTGTCACTTTTCTTCTGAGACTTCATGTTTTCAGTTTTTATGGCTTACCAGCCACACAAAGGTCACTGGGCTGAAGGTAGAAGAGTTGGTCTCAGCACAACAGACATGTTACTACAGCACAGCTGCACAGGTATCCCATGGGAATTTAGGATTGCCTGTCAGATGACAAAGATTATCCTCCTACTTTAGACTCTTCTCATTTGATTAGCTTTGGCTTTAAACAGCTGACTTCATTTTCATGCCATTTAAATCTTCAGGACTCTATGCAGGAGATGACAACTAAAACCTAATCACGTCTCTGAAGGAACAGAGAGCCAGCCTGTCTTATCCTAGTTGTACTAAACTATTTCAGTTCAAAGGGAGCATCTACTTCTCCCCACCCATCCTGTAAACTCCTATTTTTGAGCAACTTCAGGTTGTTTCACAAAACAGAATTTTAGCAAACAGCTTTTCCAGTTTGGGCTACTACAGTTTCCGCCAGGTACTTTATGTACAGGAATATTTGACTTACATTAGAAATGAAATGTAAGGCCAAGTGACTGTGTCAGCTACATCCCCACCCCAAAATTGCCAGAAGAAAGAAAAACGTAACCGCAAAAGTTGCTCTGCGTCTTCAGCCTGCTGAGCAAGATTCCTTTTCATGTGTCCAACCTATTTTTCTAAGGGCAGTTCCGCATTCTCAGCTATATTAAGATTTGTTGTTACTTTTAAAAAAAACATTTTCATCTCACGTCCCAAGATTCAACATAAAGACAGCACTTAAAAATAGAGCACTGTCAAGCCTGGGCACTTACAAACATGAGTCAAGCCCTCAAAAGTTACGCAGATTTTCTTTAAAACTGAGATTTGTAAAGGGATTAGAAACCTGTTCTCAAGTTATTTTGCTTGCTTGGCAGTTGAGCCTCTAGTCTATATTTGACTACATATATCTAGGCTATCATATATCCAGGCTTTTCTCTCTAACCAAAGACAGGCTTTATTTTCCTTTTTTTTTTTTTTTTTTTTCTGTTGAAATTTTCCATGCCTTTTCTAACTCCTTTTAACAAAAGCTGAAATACTCATTGAGGCAAATGACTCCACAATGCTGGCATCTCAGATAAAATCAAACAGCATGAAAACTGTGAGCTGCTGCAAACTGCTAGCCTCTCACACCTGGCATTCACCCCAACACTCTAGAGCCTCCTTTCCCCAACACCATGCTGGGTTTCCTGCAGCCTTTGGGGCAGCCCAGCTGCACACAACAAAAGACTGAAGGCAGAAGGATTAAAGCACCTCCTCTGGGATCTTGCTGGAAAGTTAGCGTGGGAAGAAGTCAGACCTCATGACTTCTCTGTCTGCTTTAACCATCCGACCCCTCATGCCCCTCCTCACCTAAGGTGGGAGGAACACACCGTGCCTACATTCAAATCCGCAAGAAACAATCTTCCATTTTAATAATGCAGAAAAAAAATTAATCCGACAGCTCTGCCGTGTGCCCTCAAGGAAGGGCAGCAGAGACAGCCAAGTTCTTTCCACACAGCACCTTTTTCTAACAAGATCTGCCTTTCAAACAAACCAGGAAAAACAGACATAATTAAAGGGCAATCAAAGCGCTGCAGGAACCTCTCTGTCAGCGAGATGAAAGATGCCTTTTTTAAATGAAGACTTGCATACCCAGATCTCTTCTCCTCGGTTTATCTTGGACGCCGTACTCTTCTGTCACACAAAAAGCACTAGCAATTCCGAGGAGTCCAAAGGCTACATATGCAGCAGCTTTAGATGAAATGTCACCTCGTGCAGGCTCATCTGCCCAGCTGGAAAGCAGCAGTGTAGGTTCTCACCCATGGCAGCCAGGGCTGCCACAGGCAATGGGGAGCAACTCGTGTTAGCACACCATGAACTCTGACCAGTCACACTATCCTGCAAAGTCTTGTACATCCCTCAGGATAAGAACCTTCACAGGCAGACCTGGGACTTTTCCAGGCTGATCACCTTGCTCCACATTTATTTAATTTCAAGAGAAGGCAGGTAAACGGTATTATCTCCTCCTATTTATGATCCTTTATATCTCTGTGTCCAAAGGATTAAGACATTACTCAACAATCCAAGTCCATTGGATATTTCTTTCTTTACTGAGAATTCAGATAAAAACTTTACGTCTTTTCTCACACTAGTAGGCAAAAGCCTCTCATTTTAACCACAGAACAGTTTGGGTTGGAAGGGACCTTAAAGATCATCTAGTCCAGCCCCCCCTGTTATGGGCAGGGAAACATTCCAACAGACCAGGAAGGCTCAAAATCCCATCCAACCTGGCCTTAAACACTTCCAGGGATGAGGCATCCACAGCCTCTCTGGGCAGCCTGTTACAGTGCCTCATCACCCTCACAGTGAAGAATTTCCTCCTAATACCTAATCTGAATCTGTCCGTTTGAAGCCATTTACCCTTGTTCTATATCACTATAAGCCCTTGTAAAAAGTTCCTCTCCAGCTTTCTTTAAGGTGTCCTTTTAGTACTGGAAGGTGTTCTAGGGTCTCTCCAGAGCCATCTCTTCAGGCTGTACAACCCCAATTCTTCAGCCTGTCTTCATAGAAGATGTTCCAGGCTATGTTATAGTCAGTCTATGTTATATTCAACTTAAAATTGTCAGGGTATTTTTGATTTTGGATGACTATGTTTGTACAGAATACAGAGTTTGGAGCCTACAACACAACAACCAGAGACAGGTTAAACTGCAATGAGCTTCTTTCCAGGGAATGCAGCTGGATACTGCTTTTCTTGACCTTGGATAAATAGTTTCAATGTTATGCCCAAAATACAACAGGCAAAGAAAAATTAACTGGAAGCTCAAAGTTTGTAATTTCAATGCTGATAGCTGAAATAATATGGTTTCTCTAAAGGCCTGAACAAATATAAACAGCAAAGAGGAAAAAAAAAAAAAAAAAAACCAAAACAAAAGAGTATTTTCTAAAGATTTGTCCCCATATGTTTCCTCGACGCTGCAAGCTAGCTGGATGCAAAACATCTCCAGTCCATAAGTCTTATGAAGCACACCAGCAGAGTTCCAAGCCCTTCCAAGAGGCAGAGCTGTCAGCCTGGGCACTACCTTGTGCCAGTGTAGCTACGTGACTTCCAGGATTGGCTCTGGGTGAGAGCCAGGCAGCCTGGAGTGCAGGCAAGGCAAGCACAGGTCTGCCTGCACACATCCACGAAGGCATGTCCTAAGAAAGCAGTGCTGGGAAGACTCTTCTGTATTTAAAAGAAAAAAAACCCAAACCCACACTTGGGTAAGATCACCTGAGAGGTGGCTGATCTTACTGCTCTCACATTTGTTTCTTCACCTCCCACACGCACCACAGGTTTTGCATCAGCAGGAGGTGAGCCAGGAAAGAGATAAAAAATTGGGCAATTCATGCACCTGTGGGCTCCTCAGCCACCTCCTGCCTTTGGGATCGGACACTCCAAAAAAGGCTTGTCTGGCAGACGGGTGACAGGGCTGCATCTGCTCCAGCTCCACTCAGGCAGACCCAGCACCATCCTACCTGCAGCCCAGGGGCATTAGTTTGCATTCAAACCTACCAATCCCAATTTGGGTGACAGACACGGAAGCCATCCTTGGTCCCACACCAGGTCAAGGAATGACAATGGGAAATACGATCCACCTCCAGATAAAAAACATCCTCCTAGCAAATTTACTCCACCAACAAAACAAAAAGGAATGGTAATGAAAGGAATATACATATTCCTGCTCACAAAGAGCAATGCTGATTGTTAATCCAACCTGTTCTGAGGCAAGGAAATATAGGAATGTCTCTGCTCACAACACCTGGGAAACCTGGGAATAATGGTTCCCAGTCCTACTGATGCTTCCTCCCACCCCACACCTTGATAAGATAAAGCTGCTGGGCCAGGTTTTGTTAGGTTGATTGGAAAGAAAGTAAAAACAGCAGTTTGGCAAAAACAGTGACAATATGTTGAAAAAAACCCAAACAAACAAACAAACAAACAAAAAAAAAATGCACCCCCTCCCCCACATCAACAAAAACAACAGAAGTCTCCAAAAACAACAACAAAATCTGAAACCCAACAAAACACCACAAAACAGAAAATTAAGTCTATAAAGGCACAAAAATGGCTGAAAAGAAAGAGTTGCCATCAGGTAAAAAAGGAATAGAGAAAAGGGGAAAAAAAAAAATCACCTCCTAGTTTTCTCTATAGAAAAGCTAATGTCAAGAGATTTTTCTTTCAGCTTTAGGAAACATCCTGTGAGCTCGTACTGGGAAGACCAGACAATGGCAGAGGCCTGGGTCACCAAGTTCAGAAGAAATACTGAGTTGAAAACTTGCTCCTGGTTGGCAATGCTTAAAATCAGGGGCGGCATATGTTTGTTTTTCAGAAAACCCAGGACAGAGTAGGGAGAGGTCAGTGTTAAGAGGCAGGTAAGCAATACTTGCTATGACTTTCCTATGTCACTGCTCCAAAGGCTGTGTGTACCTGTGCCTCAAAGTATTTGTGGTCTGCAGCCTTGGCTTCACACCAATCTCTTTCCTTTAAGTATGTTTGACTCATCACATTTCATAGTTTCATTTCCAACTAGCCAAACCTGTACCTCCTCAATGTTGCTGAAGGTGGCAACACCTTCTTTAATGAGGCATATGACTGCTGCTTCATTACAATGGCATCCATATAAATGTACGCAATATTCATCAATCAAAAAAGTTGAAATTCTTCCTATAGTGAACACCAAGAGAGGATTATGCTTTAATAAACTCTTAAAATAAATCAGTAGTGTACCACCCAGTCTCACTTCAAGCTGTAGCAAGAGATTCACCCTCTCCAAAAACTGAACTCCTCTAAACAAAATAATCTTGCCAACACATGGGAGGATCTGCCAAGAAGACCACCCTCATTGCCTAATTTTCTATTTCAAAAGGCTATCCCAAATTAGATGCAAATTACCGTAGTATAGGACCATTCCACTCTTCTTGGACAAAAAAATAAAGTAATAAAAAAGCACTGTTTAATTGCTCTGTCATTCAGGACATTACTTAAGAGACACCACAGAATCTTCCCTTTGGTGAAAGGCAGCAAAAAGCTGTCACGATATTCTTAAGCTCAAAATGCCTGTTATACTCTCTCATGTATTCCTTTTTAATAGAAAGGGTCTTTTCACACAGAGCATCTGGCTTACAATGCCTTTTTTTTTCTTTTTTGGAGGGAAGGAGTAGGAGGACAATAGAACCCTTAATATGCAGTGACATCATTTTTGGCTAGAGTCCCATTACCCAGCCTAAAGCAAGCCAGACCAAAGACCTCCACGGGGGCCCTTCTCTGGCTGCAATGCTGCTTTTCCAAAGCGACCCATTGGGAAGCCTTGAAGGGGTGCCCCAGCCCAACAGCAGGATCCTTGCCCTGTCAGAGCTGCAGAAACGGGCAGGGAGGCTCTTGCAGTCGCTGTGCAGACAACTCACCCTGTTCAGACAAGAGGCCCCAACCCTCCTGCTCCACACAGCAAGAGCTCAGACAGGATTTGAGCAAAGCAGGATCCAGCAAAGCCAGTTAACCCCGGGCAAACCGATCTGTCCAGATTGTTCAACTGCCACTGACCTGAGAGCAGGCCATGTCCCCAGGCCAGAGTTAAGGGACAGAATTTGCTTCACAGCCTAACGGGTAACATAGCAGAGATAACAGGACAACAGCCAACATCATGAAGAGCAGTATGAAATGTACATTTAACCACACACATAGTGGCAATTTTCATTAAAAGACCTTTAATAAGTACCAACCAAGAAAAGGAGAGCCCGGCATGTTGTACAGACCTAGGAACAGATGGATCCCAGCCTCAAAAACTCATGACTTGAACCTAAAAACACGTCTTCTGACTGACACAAAAAGAACTGCAAGGATTCCTATTCCCTACTTCTAAGAGGCCCACATTTCAAAGACAGCCAAGCTCACTCAGTCAATAAGAAGGGGCAGACACCTCTAGAGAAAGCTGCATCCCAGCTCTAGACACCCTGTCCCTAAGGAAGCCATAGATGCAAAAGATGACGAGCTTGTGTTCAGCCACCTAAAAGCTGCTTTGCAGGAGAAGAACTCCACCTCGACTGTCTGCCCAACACGGCAGACATCCAGTATGGGGTGGGAAACTGTCTGAAGTCTCCACAAGCCTCAGGGTAACTCCAGGATTACCTACTGCATGCAAGTGAGTATCAGCTACACATCTCATCAGACTCATTGGATCATGCTTCCACTCAAGCAGGATGGCTCCTGATTGAGTAGCTACACTGGCTTTCTTAGATATCCCATTCAACAACTCACCAGTTCATCAGCTAGTTTTCCAGTTCATCCTCTTCCCTTTTCTTCTCACAAAGCATGATTGTCTCCTCACTCAATTATTCTCCTTCCCTGCCCTGTCAGGTGAAGGGATCAGACCTCACCTCTAATACAGACATCTGAAAGCCCACCTGAATCACTGCTTCTCCACTCTGCAGTGTCTCCTGACAATCTTTCTAGTCCTGATCTCACTCTCCTTCAAATCTCAACAGCACCATTTCAGGGCAGGTTGCCTCTTTCAAAGCCTGGCCTTCCCCCCCACCCTTAGTTCCCTTCACTGTCTCAGAGCAAGGAGGCTTTGGATCCTGGGCCACTTTCCAGCTTGAACACACTCTTGCAAAAGTCAGAGAACACTTAAACCAGCCTCTGCTATGAAGCAGCTGCTTCCAGCAGCTCCTGTGATGTCCCAAAACAACAGAAGAGGGCAGAGGGGAGCTGCCAGAGAGAAGCACATTTGCTCTGATATCCCTGGACACGGTCTGGTCCCATAGTGGGAAGCGTCTGTCATGCGTGAAATAGTCCTGGTTTCTACACCCAAGGGCTCACCAACAGCACACCAATGCGTGCTGCTGTGGGACAATTCCAGCTGTGCAGAGCCAGGCTTGTCTAATGTGTCCAGTGACCAGAGCCCTGGCCTTGCTCCCAGCTCTCCCAGCACAATGCAACTGGGAAATGCTTGTTACTGAGGGCATCTCAAACATCCTTTTTCCATCCCACAAATCCACAGCTGCAAAATCCACACAATTTTCCTTGCTACAGAAGGAGCAGATGACTTGTATTGCATGAAAAGAGAATTTCTTCACCAGAAAGGTGCAGTTTACTAAACCCCCTTAGTGTCTCAAGGGCACTGGCAAAGCACTGTCAGGCAGGTGACAGCCTCCTGAACAGACACAGAAGCAGAGGTGCAGTATTCCTGTGTGTCCTCACAAGAAGGGAAGTACCTGGTCCCAGAGCTGCTAACACAACTCCCTGTGATAATATGTTATTTCTGCCTTAAATCTGACATATGCCCTGTGTGTCCAAGTGCTACATCAGAAATCCCAGACACAGAGCCTCGTCTCCTCCCATTTGACATGGCTGCACACGATCAAATCATTTCCACAGCAAACTGGAAGCAAAAGTGAGAGGGAAACGGGAGAAGCAGCAAGCCCAGAAGGATCACCTGGCTCTGGTCCAGGTAACTCCAGGGCTCAGGAAGCAAATTTCTAATAATCAAGGCTTGCTGGCTGGTTAAACATACTGTCTATGCAGCACTTCTGCTGTTATTAAATACAAAATACTGTATTTATTACTGTGAAGGAATTTCTGTAACAGCAGAAACTCAGCTCTATCTATTCCCTGCTCTCTTCATATACTTTAAGACTGCTGTCAGGAGTTGGGGGGCAGGGAGGGAAAGGAAAAGAGAGAGCAGGAGCATACAAGGTAAATGAACCATGCAATAAAAATTGTTGAAATTGGCTCAAGCATCTCCTGATAAGATCACAGATGTTGAGAAAGAACTGCAGCTCTTCTGGTGAGAAATTCAGTCATTGACAAAACATATCCACTCGGAAAAAATGAAGTTAAACAGACACTTAAACACATAGAGCACTTGTTAGAAATGCCAATTCTTTAAATACTGAAGTCAGGAGTATTTTTGTCTTAATATTATTCTTATCCCAGGAGTCAAGGTTTGCACATTTGGTATCAACAGTGCTCTCTGAAAGTTCATACAAACCAAGACTCACAGTATATGGATCTCACACACTAAGATTGTGAATCTGGAAGCAGATTTGCCTCTGTAGCTAAAAAAACCAGTCTGTCTCACACTTCCCCACACCACTTCATCCCATAAAGTTCAGCCCCCAGGTGAAACCATGAGGGCCCTTAGATCTTTTCAAGATGCTATTGGCAATTTCACTATAGACTGAAACTACTCATTCAGGGGTCTGTAGAGTAACTCAGCAATAGCCATCTGGTAGGAAGGGACGGCTTTCCTCGGGGCAGCCACGAAGTCCTCAGCACCAGCTGTGAGCCCTGCTGCTGGGTTAGTGGCCCATCCCTACTGCTGCAGAGTGGCTCAGCCAGCAGAGAGGCAGCTGCAGAAACTGCTTCCAGCTTCCTGAGGACTTGCATTGTGCTGTCTGCATGATCCACCCCTGTGTGCAAATCCCAAGCCTTTGCGTACCTCATGGACACTGACTACCTGGGTTTGTTAAATGTTTGACTGGCTATGGCAGCAGGATAATACTTACTGACTCCTTCTGGCAGCTCTTCTGTTTGTTCACATAGCGAAGTGCTTCATGTTTTAGAAATCGTCAGCTTTTTAGCATCTTCCAGCGGATAAAGCCCTCCCTGCCAGCCCTCTCAACCTGACTGAAGCCAAATCTGGTGAAAAGGGGATCCTGGCACCAAACACCAGCCTCACAAGTAATGTCCCACATGCTGCAAAGCAGCAGTTTCAGCAGCAGCACACATGCAGCTCCTCACTGCTGTCTGCTAAGCATCCCAAACTTCTCCCACAGAGCTGAAACCTAACAGCAGTCCCATACAACATTTTCTCCACAACCCTTGTGCAGGACAGAGCAGAGTTTGTGGTCACAGCAAGCTCGGTGCAGTGACACCAGCCCTTGCTCCTGGGGCAGAGCAGTAGCACACCCAGCTCCAGAGACCGATCTATGCTCTTTGCTGAGAGTTCCCATGTCCCCCCAGGCCAGGCTCTCCCTAGACACGGCACTCTGCAGCCATCAGTGCTTTTCCCCATGATGCTGGTGACTACTGGTAGTGCTTGCTGGTACCAGTTACTAGTACTAGCAAGGGAACAGCCAGCCTCCAAAAACAGATGGAAACCATTCCCAATTTTTAAAGACAACTCAGGCAGTAATGAAATTCTCCAAAGAAAACTCCTTCACTTTGACTCCAGCAGCTAACCAGTGAGAAATGCCTTTAGAACTGAGCTGGCTTCACACTCTGACCTGCTTTCCTTGAACCTAGAAGATGCACAAGCCTTTTCCAGAAGCCAGAGTGGCTCAAACAGCTGGAGGTAGCTACTAGCTAGGGAAGCTGCCTGTACTTACACACCTAACAAAGCACCCACAGTTCTGGGGAAAGATCAAACCAGAGTTCACCAGGAGGCTGCTCTAGTTTTAAATAGGTCACCGAATGCTGGGATCTGCAGTTTAAGCAACGCATGCTTTGGGAGCTCAGAGGCTGCAGCTGCTCCCTCTTGGGTGCAATGCAAGCCCATTGCTCGAGCCCCAGCTCCCCAGCAGCTGCCCCCCGCCTCCCATGGGGATCCTCGGGGAGGCTCAGTGCCAGCCCAGCTACGCTCCATCACACCTCCCGCGCCACTTCACCTGCTCAGGAAATGCTCAGTGCTTCCTTCTGCCAGTACTTGTCTCTCAGGCAGGCACTTCTGCCAAGAACCCTAAAGCAGTTGCAAAGCTCTCCCAGTTGCACATGCAAACCCTCTTAAGAAATAGCCAGGAGGTTTTGCCTAATGTAAGAGCTGGTAAACAAACTTGTTACATGCTAATCACCAGGCAGGCCACACACCCTTCCCTTCCCCCAGCCCCTGAATCTGCTAAAAGGACAGGACATATACCCATGGTCACATACCTTGGCTTCTTCGTTGATGTCCCAGGTGAAGGATATGGCATTGTATGCGATCTCCTCAATGTTGCTGATGGTGTTGAAGCTCTCCTTGTAGTCAGCTGTTGGAAAGAAGGGTTCATGAGGGAGAGGAAGAGGAGATATCACCTGAGTCCTTAATCATATGAAGCAGACAGAAATTGCAACTCTTCAGCAGCCCCTTAGGGGCAAAAAAAGCTGAACTATACCTCAGGAATGGATCTTAGAAGAGGCTGGACACAAAAAAACCCTCAACAAACAGGAGGAAGGAACAAAATGGGACTTGCAAAAATTCTGAACTAGAAACTCCAGTGAGAAAGGCAGACATCCTAAATACAAGGTGCTCTGTGCCATAACTGGCTATGTGCAGGAAACTCTACCCTGTATGGCAAGGATATAAGCTCTCAATAAAACTCCTTCAATAACAAACAAAAATTTGCATGCGCGTCTGCTTTAAGTGCCAAGTGATTAATCCCTGCTTTGATTCACAGAAGGAAGGACGAGGAGTACAACCCAGCCTTCAGCCAGAGAAGGCTGGAACCCAGCCAGCCCCAGCCTTGTCTGGAGGCAAGTGGAAATTTGCAGTGTTTTCTTTTTTTACATGTACCAAAGACCAGTTGTGAGCAAAGCTGTGGGAAGGAGGATCATTAGTCTTGAGGTATTTCTATGAGGATCCTGTCCTTTGAACAAACACAGTATTTTGGACAGCCACTGGGACTACAAACTGTGATTTAGCTACAAGCACCACGGTATTCCAAAAAAACCTGTTGTTTGGAGGGGACTGTTGGATCTCCCAATACAAAACCCTAAACCCCACCAATCAAAATCCTCCAAAAAAATCAGTCTCTAAAAACTACAGCATTAGCTCCAAGCAATCACAAACTGTCTCTGGGCTTTCAGCAAAGCTACAGATAGCAGAGAGAGCGATCCAAAAGTTCCTTAAAATAACAAAGCTTTAGCAGAAAACCAAAC
This sequence comes from Picathartes gymnocephalus, assembly GCA_013390045.1. Classification (NCBI taxonomy): domain Eukaryota; kingdom Metazoa; phylum Chordata; class Aves; order Passeriformes; family Picathartidae; genus Picathartes; species Picathartes gymnocephalus. The sequence continues at coordinate 332,335 of WEKY01039596.1, forward strand.
CTTGCCAAGGAATTAGGTTTGAAGTTTGACATCAGCAATGAGAGTGTTCCTTACCTATGTCAATGCATCTTTGTTTGGCTGTGTGCTGTCTTGAGTGCCAGTATTTCCAGTGCCTGAGCTGATCTTCCCTTGTTTTGTCTTCAGCAAACACAACCATAATGACACTCTGAAAGGAGAAAAAGAAAGATTTAAAAAAAAAAAAAAAAAAACCAAACAAAAACATGAAAAAGAGACAAGGCCAGAAAGCACATTTGGTTTGGAGCTTTAGGCTTCTCCATTTGAGGCACTACAGTATACCTGGCACACTGCTGGCAAACAGGAAGGCAGACAACAGCACTTTCTGGGTCATAAACAGAAATGAGCAGAACTGCTCTCCTAACTAGAATTCAAGGATCTCATTCCAGGTGTTGCATCACCTTTACACAAGTGCTGACACCACTTCTTAACAGTCTGAGCCAGGATGGGTTGGTCTGGAAGTAGGTGGACAGCAAAGGAACAAAGACTGACGTAAGAGCGCAGGTAAGCTGGCCTTTGTGCTGATGCTCTGGTCTAGATTACTGCACTTTGGGAGAGTTTAAGGTTACCATTGTACACACACTCCTTCCCAAGAAACCACAAGTGCTGCCACTCACTCGGACTTTACTGATGGGGTGATGGATTCCTTCAGTGCTGCTGACTTCTTTCAGTGTGATTGGGTAAAATTGACCTTTATTCAGGTAAGTCATTGTGCTGTCCCCAGGCTTCTGTCGGAGGGACTTGGAGGCTTCCAGAGTGTATTCAAAGTTATTCCTGTAGGGTGAAGAAGGTAGTGATTGCTAAGGCATTTTCCTGGAAAGCTGATTAAACGTTCCACATTTAATTTGGAGAAATTCCAAAGTCGTTAGTTGACTCATTAAGCCATCAACAGACAAGTTGGAAAACAGGATGAGCCCCTTTTTCAACCATTTCCTTCATGAATGAACATTTAAGAGAAGTTCTTGGCAACCTAAATCCTAAGACACATCAGCAGGCAAGACTAGAAGGTCCCTATTCAGGCTGAGAGCAGCAAGCTGCTCTTACAGAACAGAAAAGTATCTATTAAAAATTAATTAAATTCACAAGCTAATAAGCTACTCAGGGGCCATTGTCCTCTTGGTCAACTGCAACTATCAAACAAATAATTTGCTCCCCTCCTCTGGAGTTCAGATTAGTCTTATTTTTCCTATTTCTGCTGTAGGTTTCCAGCAGACAGAGCAAGACAAGCAGACCAGGGAGGGGGGCACAGCTGGAAGCAAACTCCCAGACAGCACTGCACCTTCCCATGGGACACAGATTTGGCATGAGGACCATAACTGAAGCTGGGTGGTATTTCCAATCCTGCAGGTATTTTTCCTTAAAGTATTTGTTTTCTTTAAAGATACAATTGTATCGTTAAAGCTACAATTTTCAACTGTGAAATTCAAATAAGCAGACATCATTGTGGGTTTGAGATCCACAGGGTCCTCCCAAAATCCAACTGTGACTTGGTGCAAAATGGCAGGAGCTGTACTGCTTGCTCACCGACAACTAAGAGAATAGGAGGATATGGGCAAACAGGGCCTTAAATCATTACCCAGAAATGCTGTCAAAAACATAATCTTCTGAATTCATGTTGGCCATTCGGAGATTCAGTTCAGTAGGAAAGAACACCTGGAGTAGACAAAACAACAATTAACACTGCAGCAACAAGAAAAGTCAGTATTAAATAGATACTCCTTACCACAGAACTTCTGTCAGGTAAATTGTTCACCAGATAACAACTGATTTTTGGTTTGAACAAACAGGACACTTGAACAGTGTTTCAATCCAAAACTTTTGGGTGTCAACTAAGCACAACATCTCGCAAGCTTTCCAAGTCAGCTAAAGGCAAAATTTTAATGCTTTCCCAAATCTCAAAGGGCATAGCTACACAGCTCCTTGAGGTTTGGCTTAAAAATCAAAACATGGTTACGCTGCTATTTTCAGTTGGTATCATAAAACAAAACCCACAGATTTTCTCACTCAAGGGCCCTGCATAATCCAGCTGTCTTCCACGGACACACACCACACCTAGAAACTGGCAGTAAGGAAGCTTACATACAGTTGCTTCAGTTTGGTACCTGCAAAGGCACCACAGAGTGCCGAGCTCTTGCAAAACCTGGCTCTGTGGATTGAGATAACTATTTCCACACTCTGCAAGCCAAAGCCTTTGTCAGTAGTAAGATTAGTCATTTGCTTTTGATAATGATTTCGTGTTGTGAAGGTTTTGTTTACGAAGTTTTAATTCTGCACCTTTCTGAGGGAGTCTTCTAAGCCACTGGACAGATTTCTGGCTCATGTAACAAGAACAGTTAAAGATGGAACTGGATCTCTCCATCCAGATCAAGACATACATACACACACACACACACAGAGCAACTGCCTCTCTTGGTACCTCTTGCACACCCTCCTTGAAAGTCTCCGAGAAGGTGGAGTCTGGCGTTCGCCTCTGGGAGTTTTGAGGCTGGGTGTTGGAACTGAACTGGTCGGGATTGAGGTTCCTGTCGAAGACCACCACGCGCTCGGGGGGCTCGGGGTGGTACACGCTTGGTGGGATGCCCACGGCAAAGCCATGGGGCTGCGTCTCCGTTTTGATGGAATGGGTGGGCATCGTGGCAATCGAAACGGTGACCGTTGTGTCAGGGGTCGTCAGGTGGCCTCGCTTGTCCATGCCCATCTGGGGGGTGTGTGGAAGGACAATATTGAAAGGCACATTTTTCAGAACCTGGACTCTGTTTTCTCCAGCAGAAATGAGTGACTGTTCTGTCACGTTTGGGATGCTGTTCCTTAAAAGGGCAAAAAGAAATCAGGCATAAATTACACAGCTTATTTTCTCATTAAACAAGGACAGCTGACACCAGCTCTCCTGCTTGTGCAGAACAGCTCAATCCTAACCTGAAAAGCTGAGAAACTCATTAAAAAAATACCCAAAACTCCTCTCCCACTGCTAACCATCCCACCTTGGAGATGAATTACCCTGGAGCAAAGGGTGAGGGTTCATAGCCCAGATCCTCACTGCTTGGAAAACAGCAGTCCAAAACCAAGCACCTCCCACCACACGTTGGCACACGCAGGCTCCACAAAGTTGCTCTTTGGCAGAGGGAGAGGGACTGACAGCGAGGTCGCTGCTCCTCTGCCCCAGGACTGTGCACCACCCGGGAAGCACTCACAGGGAAATTACACCCCTCTTTCATGCACAACCCCCCAAGAAAATCCACGCCAAGACTCCTAGGACTGGTTTGCATAACTTGCCGGCCTCCACCCCACCACACTCATTTCTGCCAGGACAACACTGAGCTCTGTGGCTGAGCTGACCTCATAGCTAGTAGCCATTAAGTCAGCCTGCCCTTCCTTTCTCCCTCCCCACAAAGTGGTCCTGCCCTCTCCTTTACACCAATTCTGATGTTCCCCTGCCTCCTTGGGGAGCCAGTTCAGCTTGCTTGGCTGGCAGAAAATTAGCCACCTTTTCTTCCTCTGTTTGGTGATGGGTCAGTGTGAGACCCAGTCTGGTTCAAGAGGAGCAGTGGGAACACATGGCTGGGAACCAGCCTGCTCTTCTTTACAAGAAGCCATTCAATCAGCTCAGCCAGACCATAAAACCTCACCTCAGCTCCTTAAAGCATTCTAGTCTGTCCAAAGGAAGAGGATAGTACGAGTGAACCTCACATTTGCAATATTCACCTGATCAGTATCAGCAGCTTGGGAGGCACAAGAGAGGGAAGGCAAGATGGGGAAGACAGACAGAAGTTCCAGAAGATACAAAGGAAGTCCCCAAACAATACAAAAAACAAATCACAAGCACTTTGAAGTCCTTCCCAACTGGCCCATGCATGAAACAGCAATGCTGCTGGTACCCGAGAAGAAAAATCAGCAGAGTGCAACTGAAGTAACTGCATGAAAAATGAAAAGGGTCACCAGTGACCACGGCCTGGGGGGGTGCTTGCACTACCAGGCTGTGCCTAATGTTAGAGAGCAGCTTTTGCTAGGCTGACTGCACAACATTAGCACACTAAAAGCAGATAGATGGCATTGAGCAGCAGTTTGTGCCTCAACTCGCCACACTATGGTCCAATCCCCATCCTGTTCCTGGGGCAACACAGGAATCTGAGGCACACCGTAAAAGCTAACAATTTCTCTCTTCCAGCATATCACCACAGTGCAGCAAGTTACCTTCTGTCAGCAGCTTTGACAGTCTAGGAGAGAAGGGAGGAAACAGAGAAGCAATAATAAAAAATAATACCTTTTGCTATGGTCTTGTTCAGGATGTTCTACCTCAGGCTTAGCTGTTGAAGATCTCCTCTCCCTTGGAACCTGGGAAATTTAAGACATACTACAATTCAATTCTTCCTCCCATACAAAAAAATGAACTCCTTAAAATCTGGTCAAATTAAGAAAGCCTTGCTTTTGATGCCAGCTATTATTTGCATTACAGCTTAACCCATGTTCACAGAGCTTTGGGATGCCAGGCTGAGCCCAGGAACTGCCCCACGGATCCCAATCTAGCCAACTCAGTCAGCCCTGGGCTCCTGCCAGCACCAGCTGGTGAGAAAACCAGTGCAGAAAACCATCCATCCATGGCTGGAGCACCAGTACTGGGGTGAGCAGGAGGACCAAGAGGAGATTGCTCAAGGTTTGCTGGCAGTGCAGCTTCTCTGCAGGCTGGCAGAGTTCAGCTTGCTGGATGAGCTCAAAGTTGTGAAAGGATGCTGTTCCACAGCCACTTCCCCAAGGACACATGCTCTCTAGGCCATGCCCTCTAAACCTCTTGAGGCTCTCCTTTCTGCTCGGTGATCAGGGAATTTGGGGAGCACCAGGTCCAATAACAATACTGAGATACTACAGCTCATACTTGTGCATGGCCGCACAAAACACACTGACCCCAACTATATTAAACCTTTTATAAACAAAATGTAACCAGCACTCTGGATTTAAGACAGCTCAGTATTGTTCCTTGTATTTTATGCCACAGACAGGATTTGCCCTGAAAACACAACATCAGTCAAACAAGTCACACACATGCCATTTTCCTGGCTGCACTGCAAAGCCAAGGCACACAGGAGAAGGTGAACTCTTGGAGCTGTGGTGGCTCAGTTCCTTGCACGGAGCACATAAATCAGCACCCCAGCAAGTCCACACAAGCTCTCCTGCCAACTCATAAGTAAGGCCCAGGACTTTTCTCACCCTCATCACACGTCCTGAAGGAGCAAAGCAAACACCTTCTGGTGTGTGTATGGAGGAGGAGTGAACTCCCACCACTTTCCTTCACCAAAGCCTGTTCAGATCCTGCCACCATGTGCCAGCCTGGGTGCAGGGTGGGGAACCACCACTTCAGCACCAACACGAAGGCTGAGGGCACGCTGGCAGAAACAGCGTTCTCTACACAGCCCGACTGAAAACTGTGTCTTCTTTCTTACACACAACGTGGAATCCTCAGAAACACCAGAAATGTTACATTTCCCACACTAACCAGCAAAATTTGGAGAATCTCTAGCTGGAAACTGCTGGGAGGCCAACACTAACTAGTCACCAAAAAACAAGGGTTTTCCAAGCTGCATTTGGTCAACACTGCCAAAAAAACTTTTATCAAAAATTTGTTTCCTATAAGGCCTTATTAACCACAGTTGAGCAAGCCCAGTAGTCAAATGTAAAGAAACAAAAGTTTTTTGGTTTTACTGTTTTGGTTCTTTTATAGGAAGGTGATCTCATCAGCTGCCTTTAATATGCAGAGGGGGTGTATTAGAAATGCCTCAACGTCATCCCGCTATAACATTACTCCGTAACAGCCCTCAATAAATCTTTCAACCTCCAGCCGTTTTGCTTTACCCAAGTGTGCAGCATACCTGTTCTTCCACCAATTTTTTCTGTACACCGATACCCAAACATAAGAGGAAACCCTGAATTAAGCATTAATGTACAGCAAATCCCTCCTGCTTTGCCGAGCATGAAGGACCAACATCAACATTCTTTTTGTAATCTACAGGTTTAGAAACCAAAATTGCTTTTGTGGATTAAAATTGTTCTGGTGAAAGCATGTTGTTGTTTTTTTTTTTCTTTCTCCAAAAGCATAGCAAGCACAAGTACAAAGCAGAAAGCCAGTTTGTTCACAAAACTAGCTGAATAACATCCACATCAGTGAGTCTGTGGCATTTTGTCATGTGTGTGTGTATGGAGTGTTAATCTCCATATTAAGCATTACAAGAATATTTTGATATGTAAGACATGTTCAGCTCTTAAAAGGGCAGGCAAGGATTTTGTCTGCACTAGGCAATCTCTCCTAGTGCTTTAAGAACACAACTGAGGCTAGCAACTGAACTCACTACTGTTAAAAGATACAAGCCAAAGTGTCAGGCAGGAGAGCCAAGTCAGCCTCCTGGCCTACCTGCCTGCTCAGCAAAGAAAAAACAGGCATCTCCACCCGGTGAGCAGGCCACTGTAACACAGGCATCTTAACACAAGCAGGACGCCTCCCTGCCTCGAAATGCCTGCTGGTCTCCACGGACCTGGCTGGAGATAACCACCCTGGCTTATACTTTCGGTATTCAGGAAACAAAGCTCAGCAAAATGCACCCCCATGCAGACGAGAATGTTCTCTGACTGCTCAGTTCAGGTGTGAGCATCTAGGCAGGCACATGCCTCCCAGAAGACCACGAACACTGGGGAAGACAATCACTGCTGTTAAAGGATTAAGAGATTACAGCAGGTGAAGCTCACTCAGGGTTAGAGAGATGTACACAGCAACTCTTTCAGGTGGACACTTCTGCTCCACATACCAGCAAAACCCTGTAATTGTATCTTAGCTGAGCCTAAAGTAACACAACAAAGGCCCAGCAAAAGCCAAGGGTCCACCAGAATAGGGATCATGTGAGCAAAAGAAGAGAAGTTTTTCTCCATGTATATTTATATTCAGACACGGATATAGTCCTGAAGTGTCATTTTTCATGGCTATTTCTATAACATATTGCCTCTTGCAGAACCTGGGGTCAACAGAAAAAGTGCTACTCAAGTTGAAAAGTAGCAAGTGCTACTTTTACATCAAGGGCTAGGGATCTTATTTTACAGAGCTAAAAATAAACAAATTTTCAGAGCGAGAGACAAAGGGTTTTTTCCATTTAAAACCTACATCATTTAAAGTTCTTGTGATCTGTTCACAGCTTCTGTAGAATCCTCTAGCAAATGACACCTTCTCGACAGGTGAAACACAAGCTCTGCTGGCTACCAGAGTGAACCCAGACCAATCTACCTTGTAGTAATCATAGAGCAGTCCAAGGGCAGCTGCACTGTCTTCATCCCCATTGATGCTCATCATAGCTTTGGTAGCTGCTGTGAGGGGATTTTCAAGAAAAGTTTTCCAGGCCTCATCTTCATTGGTGTAAGGACGTCTCTGAGAGTAGAGAGAGTCATTCTGAAGAACCAACACGGGTCTTTTACTTGAATCATAAAAAAGAAGAAATAAAAAAACAAAAAGTCACCTGTTAGAACACATGAGAAACACTCCTAAAGTTCTTCAAAATTAGCTGCCCCAGTTTCATGAGGTTCATATTCTGATTCAGTGTGCTGCACAGATTAGCCAACACAAAAAACCCAGAAACTTAATTCTGATCTCACTCATGCTCAGAGTAAATCAGGATTAATCTGAGCAAACTCAGATGGATTGCACCAGCCTATATAAAAAGACAAAGCCATGTAAGAGCACAACTGACCTGTTCATGCTCTTGAATCCGACCCAGAAAGAGTTACAGACTTTTTAGCCAACCACCTACAAAGCTTCCAGCACATCCTATGTAATACTGCCAAGCTACAACCTGATCCAGTTCCCTTGTGGAACTAGGAAATGGGTATTAACAAAACATCTCTTTTCTCCAGTGCTTTCAAGTGTCTTCACTCTCAGAATATATCTAAAAACACTACCTAGAAACTACCGATAAGCTACAGATTACATAGGGAAACTGGTAAAGGGGAGTTCAAATCAATTCGGCAGTGTTTTTATCTGACAAGGGGAAAAAAAAACCAACTTACTGACCGTTACTGTTGAAATAATCCAGCACAGCAGTTTGAAACACACTTACATGAGTCACGAAAAAGAAAAAATCTGAGTTATTCCTTTTTTGCTATAGTATAGATATCAGAAATTGTATTTACTCTGAATCTTTGCAGATTGCTGGGAACCAACAAACTCCAAAATTACTTGGACGTTCTGTCCACAGACAAAAGCAAGATGTGTAGAAAATGTTGTTCTGCCCGCCTAAACAACTTAATATTTTTTTGGTTCTGTTGGTATAACATATGCTTCATCTTTTAAGTCAGCTCAAGCTAATGTTTAACTCTTATTTTTAAACCAGTTCAGTTCTCTTTCCAGTGCAAGTTTAACATTAGTTTACTGCAGATGGGCTGGGGGAGAAAGGGAAGGTTTTTTTATTTTCCCTAATAATCCCAAACTTGACATTTTTAGTGAATTGGCAATAGTTACAATAGAAAATTAATTATTTAAAAACAACTAACCCACAACTAAACAACTAACAAAAAGCAGTTCCCCACCACCTTCACATCCTTTTCCTAGTAGGGAATGCTTCTTTTCATCTATTTACCCAGATACATTCAGAGACTGAAATATACTACAAATACAAAAAGTTGTGAAATAGAAAGTTGTGAAATACTCTAATCACTATAATCAGCTTAGCAGTATCCTACATTTATCACCACCTTCTACCAAAAAGATTGCAAATCAAATTATGCATTCGATGCTTTATCAGTTACACAAGTCACCCCCCTGAGCTGCCATCAGACAGCTTGGCCCAGCTGAAGGCACTGAAAGCAAGTGGGAGTTTCCAGGACTTGTAAGAGCACTTCGTGGCTATAAATCAGTATTATATAGCTGGAAGAAGAGCAAACAAAAATGACAAAAGAGACAAGTTCTTGCACCAAGCCTATTCTTTAGGTCTTCATATGTATTTGTGTACACACACAGACACCCAAATGCAGATACCTCTGGTATTGAGGACAGCTACTTTCTATCAAAGTGAGATGACCCACAGAGGACAAAGCAGAATTTTCTTTAAGGACATGGTACAAGCTCCTTTCTTATACAATATGATAAAAGAATCCTCAAATATCCATAGCAAATGGGAAAATCGTCCAGTTAAACTCACTCATAGAGAAAAAGACAACTGAAGTAGCCTGGGTGCAGTTCCCTTGATCCATCCCCGCCAAGTTGAAGGGCTAAGTCAATCTTGCTGAACTCACAAGACCACTAAGCTGATTCCCTTCAGCAACACAACACTCACATGGGAAAGGAAAATCATCAGAGAACCAAAAATACTGAGAACAAAAGCATCAACTACCCAGAAGCCCAGCAAATGCAAGACCTATGTATTTTTGTGTGATTCCCTCATCATTGAAATACTCAAATTCAATGCACACTGCCCTACAGATAACCCATCCACGTAAAACAGCACAGAAAAAGTTATCTGCACAATTATCAAGAAAAGTGCAGTGTTTGGCAGGAACCCACTCCTTTAGGAGAACCACAGGTTCTTTTAGGAAAACGAGAACATATCAATAAAAGAAGAGAAACACATGATCTTTCCTAGGTTTTAGAAGATAACTGCCATGCTGATCTGCTCACAAAGTAGTAGACATCAGCGGAGGCAGAAAATTAAGTTTCATACAGCAGTTCTAATAATTTTCCGATTTTACTTTCCACATGACCACAGTGGAAGCAGAGGAATACTACAAAAAGCAGACACTCTCTCCTTGCCTGCTAGGCTTCTCCAGCCTGCAATGTTCTGTGCTCAGACCACAGAAACCATTCCTCCTTCCTTCCCAGATCTAAGACCAGCCATCCTGTCCCTCACCCTGCAATTTACCTGGCGACGCTCAGAGCTGCCCAGCCGCGCTGCGCCTGCCCCTGCACAGAGCACACCTCTAACGCTGAGGCAGCACGGAGGATTTCTGCCACTGGCATCTGCGTGCCAGGAAAGCAAAGTGCTTGTACCCAAATTCCTACGGCCTCATCTACTAAGTGTCATTGCAAATAAAAACACCTATGAAAAATCCTAATCACACGCATGAGTTAGTGAGCTGCTGCATTGGAGTTCTCTTCCTAGAAAGTAGCATGTTGAAACAGAAAGCTGGGTTTAAAATTCTACACATTCCCTAGGAAAGGAGCACACTTGAGTCACCGATCATTCAAAGCATAGAAATTTTATAATCGGCTCTTGAAATCAAATCACTTCAGAGTTACCCCATTTTCTGGCACTTAAGTGTCCAGGGCCACCGTCAGCAGATGGACACGGTGACAAGTGCAGCAACAGACCCGAGTCTTAAACACAGCCTGGGATCCGCTTGAAGGCGCCGTCTCGTATTCAGCATCACGAAGTTACAGAATACACACACCTCGAGCTCAGTTTAATTCTTTCAGGACCCAGTTTCGGCTACTCCGGTGTCGCCGCAGCCGAGCTCGCCGGCAGCCGCCCTTACCTGCCGAAGTCCACCTTGCCGGAGGGATGCGCCTCGTAGAAGTCCATGGAGGCCGCTGCGGCCGCCGGGCAGCGGCGCGGGGGGCTCAGCCCGGCTCCCTCGGCCCGGCAGCTCCTCCCGACGGCGTGGCCGCCGCCGCCGCCCGCTTTTAAGGCGCGGCCCGGCGGGGCGGGGGNCCCGCTGCGCCCCCCCGGGGCTCAGCCCCCGCTCCCCCCGCCATTCCGCAGCGACCCGCAGCAGCCTCCGGGTACTCCTCCGAGAGATAGGAGCGAGGGGGGCGGACCCCGCGAGAGCGGCTTCCCCGGCCCGGCCCCCCGGCCGCGGGCCCCT